>BGPT01002231.1:94350-100627 GCA_003297045.1 Symbiodinium sp. clade C Y103 | reverse complement strand
AAGGAGGTGCTCATCGGGAGCCAACCCTTAGTGCCGCCCCCGGGGTCCCCCTAACCCAAAGAAGGCCCCCCCAAGTCCAAAGGCGCAAGTCCCGGGGGAGGGTACCCCGTTCCATCCCATTCTTATCACATCATTTTCCAAAGTAACATTGCCCAAATTTGCCAAACAATCTGCTGGTTATCGATCATCCTATCGCGGGGGGCTTTTTGTGGAGGAAATAGCCAGAACATTGCGATTCTTGATCATGATTGTCCAATATTCTCCATTTTTTTAACGGCCATCAAATAAATGTAGATCCCTGTGAATCCCCGTAAATCCCCCCATTTTCAGACATCCTTTCAGGCAAGAAACGCATGCAACTTGCCATAGTCCACTGGACCGCTGAGACCGCTGGGACCGCTGGCATCACTGTCTTCAGTGATGCTGCTGTTGTTGCCCATGGCGGGTCACATGATCACCAAGGGGTCGCATGACCCAGCGGTTCGGCAGATTTCATGACTTCAGAGGAATGATATTCGAATGATATTCAACAAAATTACGTCTGAAGGCCTTTCAAGAAAAGAAGTCAGAAGGTCTCACATGCATCATTCTCATCATTCTGTCTGCTCAAGTTGACATGTTGCCGACCAAGAGGGATGGCAATGTCACCCCCTATGTGTCGGTTTACTTGCGGAGAGGTAACCAAAGGAGTGGTACGAGCAAGCACTTGGCAATTTAACAACGTCTATTTCTTGGCAATATGGTGCCAGAATCAGCAAACCATAACCAAACAATACCAATTGTTTTTGTTTTTTTTGCGCCCATTTCATCCAAATCAATGGCAAGAAAGCCAGTTTAATCTCAACCCGATCATCCCAATCATCCAAACCACAACCAACGGCAAGAAATTATGGTTGGGCTTTGGCTGAATGATGTCTTGTCTTTTCTGCACAGATTGGGCTGGGCTGAAAAGTTGGCTGACGCTGCGGCAAATTGAGGTATCATAGCCATCTGAAAGTTTACATTGCCAGGATTTTTCTCCTTTCGAACCCCAATCTTGTCCAATCTTCCAAGCTGTTTCAAGTAACTGGAGATCACTTCCAGCTCAAAATACCTCACCCGACACCATGGAGCGCCTTTTGTGATCAGAGTGCCTTCAGAGTGAACCAAATAGCTCCAGATGGTGGCCGCCGTCTTCCGTCACAGAACCACACAATTCCTCACTATTTCCAGTTTCACAATAGAGTCTCACAGGATATCACAGGTTTGCATTTGTTTGGGCCACTGAAAAGGTTTAATTATTCTATATCAAGATATCTGAATACAATGAAACACATCATCTATTACGATTTAATTTCTTGTTTCATTTCATCCGTTAGGTCTTCAAAAAAGCGAAGCGAAGCGTTGCCACTTTCGAGCGTGACTCTGCTGCTAGCGCCGCGCCGAGGCTGCGCTCACTCTTCCGACTTCAAGCTGGGGAAGCGGTCGAGGATCGCCAAGCGGGTCCTCGACTGGGCTGGGATTCTGCGGATTTGCCAAATAGATGCAACAGGATGAAACATCAAAATATAGTCATCGTGGTCATAGTGGTCATCATGGTCATAGTGGTCATAGTGGTTGTGTATGGTTAATTTTTTGTGGTTGCAGAACCTCGTAAACATCTAAAACGAAGTTGTAACTGCAATAACTTTGTACTGGCATTTGGGAGGTACAGCAATGTGTTTTACCTCGAGGCCAGTGACAGAGCAATGACTAAAAATCGTTGCTTAACCTGACCAACCAGTGGTATCCAGTGACAGCTACTCCGAGCACTATTTCTCCTGGGACAAAATGCGCAAAATGGATGAACCAGCTTGGCATACAGACTGTCATTTACCTTTTTGTTTCAAAGAATATGTTGTTTTTGTTTTTCAACATATATTTCATCACCCAGCTTTACCCAGATTTTACACTTTCAAACGTAAAACTTCACAAATTTCTAGAAATTGATAGAAATAGGACTTGGAAAGCTCACTAAGACAACTTCTAGAAAAGTCTGCCCGTGGCACAACAACCAACAACAACCAACAACAACCAACAACAACCAACAACAACCAACAACAACCAACAACAACCGCAAGGCCATGGGGCGAAACGAACGCGGGTTGCACCGCCAAGACATAGACACAGTAGCCGAAGCAGTAGCCGTGGATCATGGACAGCACGTAGCGCATGAAGGTGCCACCGAAGCCACCTGGTGGAAATGGTGGAAATCGGGGGAATGCTGTTGGGGTTGTTGGGGGGATTGTTGAAACATTGTTGGGGTTGATGCGAACCTTTGTTGGGCAGAAATGATGGAAAGTTCCTTGGGCTGCTATTTCATTGTTCCATTTAGCCACTGGTTTTGCTCCTTTCTTTGTTTACACGCCAAATCACGCCAATCATTTCATGACTAAATGAAAAAGAACACAGAGCATAAAGAACATACATAACATGAATTATGAACCGATCGAAACATTTTTCGATGATTGAAGGATGATTGGAGGATGATTGGAGGATGGGAGGATTGGGCCTCCTCCTGCGAAGCCAACCTTGGAAGCACCCACCATCAATCCAGCCATGGCCTTGGTGAACTCACAGAGAGCTCAGGTTACGGTGAATGGAAACCAATTGGAAACCGGAGAAATGGATTCTTGCAAAGTGTTTAGAGATGTTTAGAGTCCAGAGTGACTTTCTTCAAACAACTCAACATAACTCAACTATTTGACATTATTTGATTATTTGCTCAAGTGACTTAACTCTTCAAACTTTCTGAGTTTTGGACCAATACTGCAGTGTCGACCGAGGACGTCAGGTGTAACTTGCGCTATTTTATCAGCTCCGGCTTGAGCCAAGTCAGGTGATGTAACGCTGAAAATGCTGAGCCACTTGTTGCAAAAAAATGGGAGAACACCTGGCAACAATTGGTTCATCAACTATATTAATTGATATTTATTGATTCTCTGATGGCTCAATGATAAAATACCATAAATATCGTAAATGTCTTGCTGGTACGATAAAGATCATCAGCTGTGTCGAAGTGGTCCCAAGGAAATCCAAGAAAGTCCCACTGACCCTGACCCCTTGAGAATTGCTGAGATATTCAGACCAAGTTATTCAATGTTCTTCCATGATGCAGCCAACATCGCAGCAGACCTTTTGCCTCCGAGGGCTTCTGTCGTCATTTGGACAGTGCCTTGGTTGATGCCAACTTTGGGTGCCACGAATTTGGCAAAACCATACTGGCATCATGTGGTAAACCATGGTAAGCCCAGGCAAAGCCAATGCCATAAACAATGAGCCATTTGGGGTCATTTCACATCATCCCACATAGGGGTATAGTCAATCATCCACCCCACTTGGGTACGAGCATTTTTTGGGGCTTAACGGCTTAACCTCATTACCTCCTCATGACATCTGTTTCTTCCAGCACCAAAATCCCAAAGCACGAGTCCAGGACGCACCGGACACACTAGACATACCAGACATCCAGAGGATTGGAAAGATATGAAAATTTATATAAAATGATAATCTGAGATATGATGAAAGATTGCCCACTAAACCACCAACCAAAACTGAACTGCCCTGATCTTGGGATGAGGACCCGCAAAGCACTGGCAAATGCCAAACGATGATTTTCGTCTTGCACTTGCACGTCCTCACGAACTCGGATCAAGGCTCCCAGTGGATTCTGGTGAGTCATGGAAACTGCAAATCGACCAAGTCTGGAAACACCACAAAGACACCAGAAACAAAACACAAATACAGCAATTAACAATAAATTATATAACAATTAACAATCAATTAAGAATCAATTAAGCATCAATTACCCAGAATCTCCACTTCCATCAGGTCTTAGTCATCCGTTCCCTTCACACCAGGGCGTTCCAGCAACTCCTCGTAGAAGTCGTTGAGTTTGCCAGTGTAGCGCTTTTTGATCTGAGACACCTGTGCGAAGCGGAAGAGATTCATGGACTATGCAAAAAAAAAAACGTGAGAAGGGTTACCCTCATCTTCCTTCTGTTCCAAAGGGTGACCCCCTACTGGCAAATCTCAAGATTTTTTGGCCAAACATCTCAACATGCTCTGGGTAAAATCAAGATGTCTTCTGTCTCACACTGGCCACACAAAAAACTAAGCCGGGCGGGCGCTGTCGAACAAGGATGTCAACTTTGGGATATATTCGACCTCGGCGAAAATACGTGAAGTGCCACTGTCACAGCCACAGCATCAAACGGTGCGGGTATGGGTCAAAACTGGATGGTTGACTACTGTGTCCATGGCGAATTGATAAACGTACAGCCTCAGTTGAGATTTGAGTTGATGAATTTCTCCTTCTATCTTTCAAAACAAACTTCATCGATGGTTATCTTCGACCTGCCTTTATAAGACATTGGTCATTCAGCCATCCATAGGTCATGAAAAGAATTGTCCACAAATGGGGTACGAAATTGAAATTTTCTTCTGTTTCTGCAGAAATTTGTAGAATCCCAAAAACTGCTGTTCATCCACCTGATATCCCTCCGTCAGACCGCCGTTTTTCATCTTAGCCCATGGCCAAACTGCCACCGTCCAGTTGTCGAGCCCATCGGTCAACATCCTCGGCCTCCAGCAATTCATCTTTTTCTGGGGAAACTCGCGCTACGTCTTCATCGTCGTCGATCTGCACCACTCCTGGTGAAAAATGATGTTCTCAGAATGGTGGCTGTACAATATCGGAGTTATCGGAGTTTTTGATGCAGGTCATTGTATAAGGGTCAAAATAAGATCGAAAAACCATGCACAGCTCCTTGATGATCTACACATTATTCTATCTGTTTGAGGGATTCCTGTGGATTAATAGTCATTACTAAGTCATTACTGTATCATCTATATATACCCCAGACTTCCAACATATATATATATATATATGTATATATATATATATCAGATATAAGATTCTCTCTATTTTACAGTAGGTTTCAGTAGATTACAGTAGTAGATTGATGACATCTGGTGCTTCCCAGCTTCACCCTCCATCGAGCCTCGCACTGCTGCAACTTTTCGCTTTTTGGCTAAGCCCACGGGTTCAGCCTGGCAAAATTTGCCACGTGGGCCACGTCTCAAAATGTGGGATACGAGTGAATGAAACAATTTTATAGACATGTTCTTGTGTGGAAACTGATCATAAAGAATCACAAACACATACATTGATGAAGAAATTGATCAACAAATTGAAACACGATTTATATCTAGTAATTGATCAACTTTCATGACAACCCATCCAGGGATGGATTGTTTTCTATTGAAACTTTGAAATCCATCTCCAGCCATATCTCCAGCTACCGTGGACCAGCTGAGATCGCCACCAGTTGGGGTCGCGATCGACGCGAGCGCTGCAAGGGGCGCTGTGTGCGCTGTGTAGGGCCTCGTACGATCCTGACGTGGTCGTTGTGGGGAGCTGGATTTCATGGATTTTCACGGATTCCTACCATTGGACCATTGATGAATCAGCTATTTCCAGCATGCAAAGATGGTCATGCATGGCAAATGAGATGAAATAAGCACATATGAATTACAAACATAAATGACATAGTGAATTACATCTACAACTGCAGCAGGTTTTTCCGCAAATACCAGCGATTGACCATGAACAAAAACTACTCCTCCCAGTCCTTACATCGATGGCTTCGGAATTCCGCCGCCTTTCCGGCGTCCTAGACCTGTCCCAGAAAGGTCGAAATCCGCATCAACAAGTTGGGGTATGACATGCTATGAAACCCTAAACTATAATAGGATATCAATTGATATACCATAATATCCCCAGTGATATCAACATTCAGATCCCAAATAAATATCTTAAGGCCAATGATCAACATTGATGAAGACATTGAAGACATCATCTCATTTTCGGTCGCACCTGGGAGCTTCTCCAGCTTGCCGGACCTCATACACCAGCGCTTCCTTGTAGGCTGGATGGGCCGCCTGCAGAGCCAATTTTTACGGTGAATGATGGGCAAATGGATCAGAAAACCCATTGAAAACCCATCATCTTTTGGTGGCGAAAACTTAGAACACCGTCACTTTCTTTGGGGGAAAACAGGTGTTTTTATCTGGAAAACCATGAAATCTGCCTGAAAAAAAAAACAATCAAAGTGATGATTAATGATGATTATGTGATTATGCGATGATAATCTGATGATTCTTGGGCCCTCTCCAAATCACGACGCATCTTGCATCGCCCCGCCGGCAGGAAGGAGACTTTGTCGAAGGGGTGAAGCTCCACTCGGATCCCGTTGGC
>BGPT01002231.1:79350-91850 GCA_003297045.1 Symbiodinium sp. clade C Y103 | reverse complement strand
TGTTGTAGTGTTGTAGTTATAGTGTTGTAGTGTTGTAGCGTTGTAATGTTTCAGTGTTGTAGTGTTGTAGGGTTGTAGCGTTGTAGTGTTGTAGCTGTTGTATGTTGTAGTGGTAGTGGTAGTGGTAGTTGTAGTTGTAGTTGGAATGGTAGATGTAGTGGTAATGTAATTGTAGTTGTAGCGGTAATGTAGTTGTAGCTGTGGTTGTAATTGTACTTGTGCCCACTTGTCTCCCGCTCTTGTCTTCCGCTCTGGGTGCCCCGGGCCGCATGAGTTTACACTCGTCTCCAACTTGTCTCCCACGCTTGTCTCCGCCACTTGTCTTCCACTCTTGTCTCCCACTCTAGAAATTTAGAGATTGAATAAAAAACAAGAAGAAAAACCAAGGGTTCCTGCGAAGCTTTTTGTAGTTTGTAGTGTAGTTGTAGTTTGTACTTTGTAGTTTGTACTTTAGTTGTAGTGGTAGATGTAGGTGTAGTTGTGGTTGTAGCTGTAGTTGTGGTTGTAATTGACTGCAGTGTAATGTAGTGCAGTGTATTGTAACGTTCCGAAACGAAGCAATTCTGCGAGGCTTCCTTCAAAAATGGAAAGTTGAGTGTGCAGCTGACGGCCTCGTACCAATGCGTTTTGCGATTTTTCCATGCCATGTAGTGTGGCCAGGTCATACAAAGTGCTGCACCTGTCACGCGAAATCATCTTAGCAAACCTGAAGATCTGATGCTCCAAAATGCAACCCCTCTCAGGAAATCAGCGCCCTGACCTCTTGACATGTTTGCTTGAGGTGTCTCTTGTACTGCGCCTGCCCCGAAAAATGCCTCTTTGCAGATCCTCTTCAAATGTCCCACGCCTGCCATCGTTTTGAAAATACTACAAAACCCACACGTTTTTGCTCACGCTTGACCAGGTGCACAATCCCTTGCGCCTGCCACACGAAACAAGGAGCCAAAAATGGTCCGAGCAAGTGGTGCTTTTAGCATTTTCACTTCCAAATGTGCTTTGCGCCACAACGGCCTGCACTTTTTCGACATCGCAACTTCCAAAGGTGCTCCGACCATGACGTGTTTTGTAGATTTTTACTTGCAAATGTGCTTATCGCCACAGCTCCGTGCACTTTTTCAACATCTCAACTTCCAAAAGTTGTCCGAACCTGACAGTTTTTAACGCTTTTTACTTCCAAATGTGCTTCGCGCCACAGCGGCGTGCACTTTTTCAACATCTCAACTTCCAAAAGTTGTCCGAACCCGACAGTTTTTAACACTTTTTACTTCCAAATATGCTTCGCGCCACAATGGCGTGCGCTTTTTCAACATCGCAACTTCCAAAAGTGCTCCGAACATGTAGTGTTTTTAGCATTTTGACTTGCAAATGTGCTTGGCGCCACAACGGCGTGCAATTTTTCATCTCTCATCTGCCCAGATGGCTCCGCGCCCGCCGCTTTAGCGAGGCTACTTTTCGACCCTTCAGAGCCACAAAACATTGGAAAAACACAGTGTTTCGCGACTTTCCCACCTTTTGGCGCACCTGGATCTTCTCTCTTCTGACTTTCTCCTGTCTGATCTTCTCTCTTCTGACTTTCTCCCTCTCCAACTTTCTTCCTGGCTGTGCTTTTCCATCTGTCCATATTGTCGGAAGTTTGACTTCTAAACTTCCTTCGATTACCATATTATACAGATATCACATGTTCCAAAAGAACAACAATGGGGTGCCCCGCCGCACCACGCCGCCCTCCTCTTCACGTCCCAACGTTAGGCGCCGTTGATTCACTTCGATCACCTGGCAGATTTCGTGGTATTTCATATGGAAACGGTTGGGATAATAACATTGTATCAATTGTATCACTATGAATATATGAATAACCAACAATATATTGGGATATACGGGATTAACTCTCAAAATATCATATCCCATATTATAGGTATTGGGTAATATATATTGTATGCTCTTTCATGGGATTTCGTATGGGTTATTTGTAACTATATATATATATACACAACAAGATAAACAGGGATAAACTGGGATATTGGGATGTGTGGGATAACATGGGATCATATATATATATAATATAAAACTATATAACCAACAATATGATAACTGTTTTTTTTACAATCACCATGTTTTTGAGGAGAAACCAAGGAAACAAATGGAAAATGTAGACATCACCAGCAACACTGGACATGAGAAAGAAACAGAAATGAATAGAAATGATGAATTCGATCTAATTCAGAAGATCGGCTGAACAAGAAAGACCTTGTCTGTTACGTTACGTACGACCAAAAAAGGTCAAGCATCGTACTTCTAAATGTCGGGCATGAGATCATTGGGATGGAAGATACACAACGCATCCCACTTTTCTACAAATAGCCTTGTCCAAAAATAGTGTGCCCCAGTCCATCCCATGGTTCATCATCATTTCCCATTGTCTTAATAGCTATAAATTGAGCTATCCACACGCTGCATGTTTCATAGTAAAGCACTTCCATTTTTCAAACATTGGGGGCTATTATGCTCTCCATTATCATCATGTTCCATCTTAAAATCGTTAAAATTGTCATAGAGTTGGAGTAAATCCATGTATCATGTGGTTGGGATAACTCTCCCTAGCTCCTTAGCTCCCAATTTTATAGGGAATACAGATACCCATTGCTCCAAATCACTGGATAGGTAAATGTACCGTCTGGAAATTTAGCATAGCTATGGAAAATGGATGAAAAATGGTTCCTTTATAGATCATTCACCTATTACAAAGGGCGATTTTCTGTAGCTATAATATCTTGAATTCTTAGAGTTTCCTAGGGAAACCATGAGTTTTTGCACTTTTCCACATCGTTAGTTTCCCCCTGGGTAACTCCTACCTTTTTACGGCTCCTCGGCAAACACCGCACCTGTGGGACTCCAGTCTCCGGCGGGCCACGACGCCGGAGCTCGAAGCCACGGCGTTCGTTGAGCGCCTGGTCGATGGTTGAAATCAGGTTGAATTGGTCGGAAGTGGTCGTCGTTTTACATGATTGAACAGCAACCAAATATGATATGCATATGACATATGTATATAAATAACTATGAATATATATATATATGTGCATTATAAATACAGTACATACATCACAATCTTTCCAAAATGCCAATATTCCAGTGACACCTCAATTGTACCACTACTATCCCTATCTTGAAATTTATGATGTCAACAAATGTGTAAACCAGTCAGGTCCAAGAGCTGGTCATCTCCATGTTGACCATGGCACCTTCTGACCCTCGGCATAGTGTCTGAGATCCTGGTAGTGGCCCAGTAGACATCTGACCGGATAGGTGTCATCTTCCTTGGCTGCAGAACTGCTGAGACTGGTGGCATTTGCCATGGATTTCCTGGGATTTCCACCATGCATTCACTCTTCGCTTCACAGGATTCACATCGGATTTGTTGGATTTTGCGGCTGGAATCTTGAAACCAAGATGATTCTATTGGTTGGAATCCCTTAAAGAATCCCTGAATTCCACAAAATATGTGGGGTAGAAGAATCCATGGCACAAGCGAACCAAAGTGGCCAGGGTGGCCAGGGAGTCCCAGTTGCTGCTGCCGGATTGTAGACATATCGTCCGTGGAGGAGCTCAAACAGCGTCTGTGGCCGCGATTTTTCAATTTCGGCTGAGGGAAGAATTGAGAATTTTGGTGAAAAGAGCTGAGATATCTATGGCAAGTGGAACATGTGAATCTACAGAAACTATCAGAATTTCTGAGACTTATATAGGATCAAACCATCAGAAATGCGCTGGAACACAGGTCTCTCTGTAGGAATCTGCTTGAATTTTCGATGCTCCGCTCCCACCTTTGCTCCCTCTGCCGAAGCAAAGTTCACCAACAAGTGAACCACTGCAGGGTCCTCGCTGGAAGTGGAAATGTCATGCGTCCCATGCTCTTAGGAGATGTCCAAGCACAAAACTGGTTGCCAGGCAGTGGGCATTTTGGCATTGGGTTTGTCTGAAGATTGTGGGGAAACACCCGATCAGGCCCCCGATCATCATTCCTAACATCAGAAACAGGGGTTCAAACAGAAACACATGCAAGCAATGTTCGACCTACCATGGTTTCAACATATTTTTTTTTTCGCAGAGTTTCACCTGATTTCCCTCCCAAGCACTTGTGATTTCCCCCAATCGGTCACCTCAGCGGTCCTTTGCATGGACGATCAAGGCCTCCAGCACTTCACCCCACAGGGCAGGAAAATCAAACCTGCCACAGCGCTGCGCAGATGTTGGGATACAGTTCATCCATATCCCGTAAAGTGAGCCATGAACTTACTCTGAACCATGGGATTTTAGGGGGTTATACCCTAGTTTGAGACCCATGTTATTCTTCTATATTCATGTATAATATAATCATGAAGTAGATGGAAAGATTGCCCCTACTACCCCATGGTCTTCCCATTGGGCATCACGAAACCTGGAGGGACGGAAGCAACAAAGATGTGGATACCATCGACCGCAGACTGACGGTGTGGAATAATACAATGATGTGAATCACTTGGTTTCACCTGGTTTCACCTGCATGGTTTCACCTGACACCAAAGGGGGGTAATGATATTTGAGGTTATTTGCATTACTCGAGCACAACGCCAAGCTGAAGTTGAGTGGTCCATATGTGGGCCCATCAAGTCAAAGTTTTGAGACCCACAAGATTTGGTCATCTTCGTCGACGCATTGATTTTTCTGAGATGGCGACCAAACGGAGCCAGACTTCTGTGGATATTGCCTCTGGGCCTGCCAACGCGGAAGACCCACAGTGGCGTTATTCATGTTTTGGATACATCGTGATCAGCAGGGAACGCTCCAATACCATCCTTCCGAGTTCCGAACCCTTCGAGAACCTAAGGACTTTGGTAAGAATTTGGATTCACTAAAACACAAGGGAAAGATAAGGAAAGGCACATCCGGGGTACTCCATGACTCCATGTCCATGGTACACCCAGCACTTCTCACACTTCAAATCAATTCACAATCATCTTCGTATCTTCCAAACCCAGTTTTGTGGATCCCATGTCTCCAACGATTGGATAGAGGTACAGTTCGCATGGTTGGTGGGAACAAAAAACATATGAAAACCCGGATTTCCTCGCCATTTTTTGTGGTCAGTAATCCAACATTTCCCGCTCCTCCGGCCATCCACTGATCCACTTCAAAGGCAGGTCCAAGAGAAATCCCGTCTCCACCTTGTGACGTGTTTTCAGACCGAAGATGTTGATGAACTCAGGGTGATATGACTTGACACATCTGGATCATCTCTATCATCAATTCGTATCATCAATTTGCAAAACATCACATATCTGTAAATGTGGGTCGTGTATCATTGTATCTGTTGTAGATATATCATGTAGTATCATGCAATTGTTCATGTATCATGGGCAATAATTGCATATCAGTACCACATCTATCCATGTCACTCCGTTTTTCAGGAAGTCATGAGTCGCAGCACTGTGCGATCAGCAAAGTCCCTGAAATCCCAATGTCGGATTGTTTTTGCTCATGTTTTTCCCATCAGTGCCCAATTAAATCACCATGAAATCACCATTCAATCCAATGAAACCCAACCAAACCCCATCAAAATCCCCAATTTCCTTACACTTTCTCCAAAAATCACAGCCCAAAACAAGAGCCACTTGAAGTATCTTGAAGTATCTTGAAGTACGGAAATCGGAAAATCTCCGGAAAACGACACCAGCGCCTCAGGATGAAGGGATAACAAGTCAGCGAGCTTCTGTTGGTGCTGCACACTGCTGGTATCTCTCAGCCTCATGCTGCACAGTTGCAAGGCTCAGAAACCATCAGGCAGAAGCCTGGAAAGCTGTAAATAGGTGAGACTCATGGGTCAGAAACCACCTGGATAGATGCTCAGCTTCCTGGAAATCATGGGCAAGTCACTGTAAATCACATAGTCCAAAATCTTTCCAACATATACGAATCAGCGATGATCTATAAGCTTATCTACAAACATGTTATACCTTGTTTCAAGATTCAATCTGCACCTCATTCAGATCTGCAACCGATGCCATCCGATGCCATCCGGGGCCCCGGGCGTGTGAAACGCAGCCGTGACGCTGCCACCGCAGAGGCTCTGTTGTCTTCCCCTCGGCAGGCGGCGACCGCACAGAACCCCCAAAGCCACTTGACTCGTGTTATAAACATCAACCATAAGCGTCAAGTATCATTGATGATGATGATGATGATGATGACGACGACGACGATGATGATGGTGATGGTGATGACGCCATGATTCTGTGATGTGGTTTTCTAAAGCTTGCTTTGCTTTCACCTATTTCTGAATGGCTGTTCTTCAATAATTTGCAAGGCTTACAGTTCGGTGCCCTCCAGGGCCGCGGGCTGCTGCATCTGATGCCATTTCGCCTTTGCGAGCTCGATATTTCTGTGGGGGGTGGAGTAATAGATCTCATGCCACATCTATGGAATGAACCTCCAATTACAAACTATTGTACGGTGCACACCAAAGTGGGTTATCATCATCGAAACACGGAAACATCATGTAACATGCTTGTGGCCAATCCATATACATCCATATATCAACTATAATCTGCTGGGCTTATGAATTAGTTGATCATCAATCGCAACAGTTGGGATTTTGATGAGATCAAAGCTGCACATTCTCAGCCCTCGACGCAAAGCTGTCCATCGCCGGCCATGGCCAAACGCAACAACTTCCGGCGACCTGTCCGTTCAACAGACCGAACTAATCGCCGTGGAAGATTTCTTAAGGCAATCGTCACCCACAATGGATCTGGGGGAGCACGAAACAAGGATGACTCAAATCCGTCTTAGCATCAAACGGATTTGAGTCATTTGAGTCGGAAACATCCGAATTTCCTTGAATTCAAGAATGCATCGGTTACAAAAAATGGCGGATGCAGTGATCTGACACCAATCTATGGGCATTTGACACTGGGAATGATGGATAAAAATGGAGAAGACATCACATTTCCAGTGGTGGTTTGTTTTCAGACAAATCCAAATAACTCGAAAAAATCCGTTGGTGATTTCCAACCTTGCAGGGTATGTGATCTGAATCCCCCTAGCAGCACCGACTGGCACCTCTGTCGCCAGTTTCTCCCAGTCGGGGGACAACGTGGATGTTCATGCAGCACACGGAGGATGGAAGCTTCTCTTCAAGCAATAGACTCAACTCCTGATTTTCTCAACGCATCTTGGGTCTGCTTGGGTCTGCTACGGTCTGCTATGGTGAGTATGGCAGGGATGGCTCACCTGGATTAAGAAAAAACCTGTTGGTCTTCATGTTCTTCCCAAAAAATCTCATTTTTCAATGCCCAAAATATTGAAAATCTCCTCAGAATCGCAAAATTCTTCACCCTTCCACCGTTCCACCGACCAATTTTTCCGGTTCTTCCTTGATGGCCAAGGGCAAAAGCCGATCCGAAAGGTTGGAGAGAACCATCTCAACATCCACCACAACTGCCGCCAAGATGTAAACCTTGGGATGTTGGTCGATTTTTATATGTAAATTAAACGTTCATGCCAGCTGTTTTGATGATGGGGTTGGAAGTTGTAACTATATGATATATTAAACTATGTAATTTGTATATAACTATATACAAAGTGAATTGTACTGCTAGGATAGTAGTGTATGCTTAGAATAAATTATTCTTAAAGTACCTGGATGGGGATGGGGTGACAATTAGCCAAGGCTATCCCCGGCCCATGGGGCCCACTCAAACTTGAGGATCTATGGGAAGAATAAATCTGGACATGGAGGTTCCACTTGGCAAGCTGGGAAATCCCCTATAAATGGAGGTTCTAATGGGAACCTCATCTATAAATGATGGATTTTCCATTGCCATGTTTGATTACCAGAGGGTATACTTGGTTTTACTTGGTTATCATACAGTTGTTTGGAGGCCGCACTGTAAAACAAGTACAAGATTTGGAAGACGGCCCACTCTGAAACAGCATGGAGTCTGGGAACATCTTGACTTGATATTTACATATATTTGCATTGTGTTTGCAATATGTTGCAACCATTAAAGTATCCAAACACAATAATTAAACATCAATGAACCATGATAACTCATCGACCTAAAACAAAATAAACTAAACTGGTTCATAGTTCATAGCCTCACCATGGAAATCACATGGAAATCACGTCCTTCTCCGTATGAAATCGTTGCTGACAGTCATTGTTTCTTGTCTGGTAGCCAGCACCTGGCTATGGCTTCAAAAAGAACACCATCAATACGCATCAGGAGGAAGTTGAATCAAGCGAGCCCCAAGAATAATATCGAAAACGCAGGTCTCTCGGCATCGGAGCCATCATGTTCGAATTGTGATCCTTTCATTTGGTTCAAAGCTGTTCAAAGGGTGACGAGCCCGACCATCCAGTAGTCAAATATAATGATGCTTGGATGACTCAACTTCTCCACGTGTATCCCAGATGATTTGCCGGTCCTTTGGATACCTGATGAGCAGACCGGGCGAGTTCTGAGACCCGGGCGCGGCCACCCAGGCATTTGCCCCAGCGATCATTCCAAGTCAATTCGGCCTCATCTCGAGTCATCTCGAGGCGATTTCATCCCCTTCATGGAGCTTTCAATGCCTTCACGCTAAAAACAGGGGGTGAAACGTCATGAAATCTACATGATACGATTCAAAATGATCGGCCGCGTCTTCTTACCCCTGGCCGTTTGCAAACCGTGGAGAAAAACAGCCCTTCTGTTGCCGATGTCATCAGCTAGGCCCGCTAGGCACCAGACCATGGACCATGCCCAGCTGGTGATCACAATCCATCGCACATCACAGCCGTCGATCTGATGATGTGCCAGAGCGGGTTTAGGGACTTTTGGGGGATTTAAGGAGCATCCCAAAATTGGGTGGTCCACTTGGTCCATTTATCGTGTCTCTTGCCCAAAGTGACCATGTTTGGTTCAGTCAATGACCAATTCAAGGGTGAAGTGACCTCAAACCAGGGGATAAAGAGGTCAATTTGAATGGTCTGGACTGCAAAAACTGAAGAATCATTGAGTTTTCGGTGTTCCTCTGCGCTTCTATGGATTTGTATGGCTTTCTGTTTGCAGGGATTTGCAATGCAGTTGAACTACATCGGAATTATTTTTGCCAGGTGTCGTCGGAAAGTCATGCGAAATGTCTTCAGACAAATATCTTCAGACCCATCTGCACATCACTGCACCACATTTCTGGTTTTCAATTTCATGATATTTCGAGCTGAGATGAGCTGAGACGAGCCGAGATGAGCAGAGATTCAAGTCAGGCCACCAGATGGAAAAAATCGCAGAAAATGGAACCAAAAAATGATCATGTGGAACGTATCCGAACATGTCATGATTGCAGGATTCACGCTGAATGATCATGTTCAACATGTTTTGAGGATCTTTGAACTTTGAACATCTTCTCTTTGCCGACACAGTTTAAGTGCGCGTGTCGCAAGCATTGCATGCAAATTGCGGAAAGCGTGATTCTTCTGCTTTTTGGACATCAAGGATTGTGATGAATTATGATTCTGAACATCTCCGGGTTGACTCCCTTGACAAATTTCACAATTGACAGCAGATTGCACAATCCAATTGCCTCGCCAAATCTTGCCACTTAAAATTCCCTCATCAGTTGATTGTGCCAAAAAACCTTCTGTGTTATCTGCTTCGAATGTTGGTTCAGAGCGGGGTTCCCACTTCATGGATATCCAAAAACAATTACCTCCACTATACGTAAGAAAAGTTCAATCATCTTCAATCACCAGTTGTATAATGATTGTTATCATCTATTGCAAACATCAACAATTTTTCATCCGTTCTTCTCCCCCAAAGTGCCAATAACGCTTTGCCCCACACACTTTGACCATCTGGGACCATCCGAGACTCCTCTTTTCGCCGCATCAGTCACCGGCTGCCCGCCTCAGAAGGAGAGATCTCAACTCACTCAGTGAACTTCCCAGGTGGCTCTTGCGACCTGACCACTGCGCGATGCTCCGTGTCTCCCAAATTCCGGGAGCCCCACCAGCCCCAAGTCGAGGTGTTTGGAGATGTTTGGAGCAGTACGCTTAGTATAGCCTTAGTATGCTTTAAGTGAAATCTATACATGAGATTGCATGAGTATACGGTCTACCAATGCCAAACATATTCAGGGGGAACCGTGGTCCAGGCAGGTGTTCTGAACATGGAAATCAAACCACTGAATTTATGGCAAGCATGACCAATCTTCATCGGGAAAACTGATCCTTAAACAGCTTAAACATCATCTTTTTCGGTACTCTATATTCAGACACGCTCATCTGGTTGACATATAATTATATATATATATAATATGTGTGTGTGTGTGTTTGTGTTTGTGTTTGTGTTTGTGTGTGTCTGTGTTTTTGACCTTCTGTATTGGACGAGACTGGCTTCTGTTCGCTGCAAGAAAACAATCCGAAAGGGCGGATCCGCAGCTGCGTAAATAAGAATTGGCAAATTGTTGCTGTTTGGCACATGGCAAACACCCCTGCTCTTGTCCTTCGAAACTTTTCGAAACTACAGACCCACAAGGGGGACGACGATTCCAACGATGATTCCAAGATGTTCCGAAACTTGGCCGTCCAGCTTTGCAGTTCTCGAACCAGAGCGGTGAGCATCATCGAAGCATTGTCCACCTTAGCAGGTCGAGCAGTTTGAGCAGGTCGGGGAGGTCAAGCAGTTCTTAGTTCCAAAATACGCTTGAAATTCTCAGAATGAGGATTGGCCCCTCTGTCTCACTATTCGTGTTGGCTTGGTGGATTCGAAGATGCTCAACCACCAGTCTTGGATGGATTGGAACCACAAGGTGTTTCAAATGAGACAAGTTTAAGTGACACTCTTGATGGGCTTTGGTCAGACTTGGTCATTTCATCTCAGGGAGACCGGGAGACCGGCCATGAACTATCATTGCTATCGTAAACTTCACCCTTGGAACCTCTCATGTTTGGAGCTGCGGGAAGGCTGCCGAGATAACGGAGATTCATGTTTTGGATCCAACGTTCAGCACAAGGAGAGATTCCTCTGTTCAGAGATCATTTCTTGGTCGCTGGACTCCTTCTTTCGGAGGAGATTNCGGAGATTCATGTTTTGGATCCAACGTTCAGCACAAGGAGAGATTCCTCTGTTCAGAGATCATTTCTTGGTCGCTGGACTCCTTCTTTCGGAGGAGATTGGCGGCCGGGGCCAGTGAAATAACACCCTGCACAGTCCAAAGACTGCAGCCCTAAAGATTGGAGGGTGGAAGAAACAAAAATAAAAAGAGACAGGCAAATCTTGGCTTTCGATTTGATTCATCTCCAAAATTCATTTTGCCTGCTTGGGCACTTTAGCCGTCTGGGATGTCTGGGTGTGTGCGGCCCCTTTCTTGAAACCCAAGAATGAACACTTTCACAAATTGTTAAAGCCTTTGCAGAATCATCTTGAATCGGAAGCCACGTTCGGCCGAAAATTTCTGCCAGTTGCCATCTGCTACGTCTGGTCAATTCTGGTCATGCTGACAGCCATCGAGCCAGCTATCATTTCGTGACGGGCCAGCTATCATTTCGTGACCAATATATGCAGGTGCCTGCCATAGGACTTCAGAGCAATTCGCAGGAGAATGCTGCAGTAGCAACTACATGACGGACCAGTCTTGAGAGTACCAAAACATCATTCATCTCGCTATCACCGAAACCGGCTTCCAATCCGCTTGACATCATGGTTCAACATGTTTCGATCCGTTGAACGTGTTCACTTTGCTCAAACATGCTCAAATTCCGGACCGCCAAAAAAATTGCTGCAGCGTTCAGACCTAGGCACCTGGCATAGACGTCGACGAGAGTCCACGGGATGCAACTTTATTCTCATGAAGCTTCATAGCTACATTCACACTTGAAAAAGGGGTGCTATGGGATGCTGGACAATTCATCCACAATTCTGCAGGACGGCACAAACATCAACTTTCGCACAGCCACAATGATTGTGCTCTCCAGGATTTCCACAGGTAAGACCTGTCTTTACAACCTACAACACACAACCAAACATTGTAAGATGTTACACACTGATTGATAACAGCATCCTATGATCCTATGACATTGGTCTCAAATTGAGCGTCCGCATGTTGTCATGATGTGTCACGATGTCCTATCTCATCAAAACAAGGTCACACAAGGTTGCAATGAGACAGGTACAAGTACAGTACAAGGGGCACGGGCACTATTACTGGGCCAAAGACGATTAGAATTTGCACAATCTGGCACCACACTGGGGCCAGATGGGCACTGATGGGCCAAAAACGAATTTGCTCAGTTTGGCACCGCATCTGCAAAGGCTCAGGGCTGCTTGTCTCCCTGCTCTCCCTGCTCTCCCTGCTCTCCCTGCTCTCCGGATGTTCCAGAGGTTCTGGAGGTTCCCGAGCCCTGGGAGCCCTTGGAATGCGTTGACGGATCAGTTGAGGCCTCGCGGTCTTCGACATCTTCGACATCTTCGACATCTTCGACATCT
>BGPT01002231.1:49613-79339 GCA_003297045.1 Symbiodinium sp. clade C Y103 | reverse complement strand
CTCGGGACACCGAAAGCAACTGGATCTGTTTTGAAACTGTTTGAGCATGAAAAAGGCTGTGCCACTTTCCGTTGTGAAAGCGTGAAGCTCTTCTCACACGCAGACCCTTCTCACACACACCGCTTATCCCAAGAAAAAACCATGAAAGAAAAGTGTTCTGTCAACAGGATCTCACAGATATTCTCGCAGCCAGTTTGTTGTTTTGCAAATTGCAAGTCACACCGATTAGCCATCGGAATACCAAACTTGCCATGTGGTTTGCATCAACCCAGAGACGATAGAGATGTAAATTGCCAGAGGTCACGGCCAGTTGCGAAAAGTCTTCTGCCCATTGCACTGCCTCCAGGTGGCTCATGGCGTCTCCACATCTGGTTTTCTGGATTCCAACAGCCCAGACATACCAAGAGATACCAATAAAGTAATATCCTGCAAATGGAATTTCCCCAGTACCAAGCCTTTTCCGACGTATACCACCAATGTGCAACACAAACTTACATCGAGTCCCTTCATGCTTACAAAAGTGATGTAAGCCGCAATTTCCGTTTCTGGCGTCCAAAGAAATTGCTAGTTGGATCTGAAACGGTCTGAAAACAATATACCAAGATCAGTACCCCAAACCCCATGGCACCCATTGTGGCCCGCTTTCCTGGGCCCCAAGCCTGCTCCGGCAACACAGCCGCCTGACTTCGCTCTGTTGGGCAATTTCATGAAAATTCATGGTGATTCTATGCATCAATGTCATTTAACATAATAAATTCATTCACGAGCATCCTAAAGACATTCATAGACATAGCTACTGAGCAACCAAGAAGGTATAACAAGGTCCATTCCTGGATGCGGCTGCTTTGACATGTCTTATTGCTACGACCTTGCAATAAACTTGCTGCAATATGCCATATGGTAATTGCTGATGCATTGCGTATGCATTACTTTACATCACAAAAGCATGCGACATGTATCCACGATATGGACCTTTCTCAAAAGTGGATTATCCATACTTTTTACCACTCGTTTCCCCATTTAAAAAACGAACAATTACTTTACTTCGAGTGATCCCCACCATGGCATATACAAACATATATTGACATTTTAGGTTGAAACTATTCACCAGCAAAAGTCACATTTAAGTCACTGCACCAGACAAGGGATCGCATGCCGCTTTCTTTTTTTTCACTCCGTGATAGCCAAATTGTTTCAGCGTTGCGTCATTGCTACCTGGCAGCACACAGGTGAAAACACAACAAAGGATCGTTCAAAGAAATTATCAAACAAGTGAAGTCACTGTGCAGTAAGCGTTGTAAACAATGCGTTGTAAACAATGCTCTGTATAATGTCATCAACAAACAGCTTGCAAACATTCTATCTGACATTCTTTCTGGCATCCTTTCTGACATTCTATCTGGCATTCTATCTGGCATTCTATCTGGCATTCCATCTGGCATTCTATCTGACATGCAATCTGGCATTCTATTTGACATTCTTTCTGGCATTCTTTCTGGCATTCTTTCTGGCATTCTTTCTGGCATTCTATCTGACATGCAATCTGGCATTCTATTTGACATTCTTTCTGGCATTCTATCTGGCATTCTTTCTGGCATTCTATCTGACATGCAATCTGGCATTCTATTTGACATTCTTTCTGGCATTCTTTCTGNGAGGTTCCCGAGCCCTGGGAGCCCTTGGAATGCGTTGACGGATCAGTTGAGGCCTCGCGGTCTTCGACATCTTCGACATCTTCGACATCTTCGACATCTTCGACATCTGCATCGACCTGGCGAGCTGGAACTGGCGCTGGGGCCGGCGCGGCACGAAGCCCGAGCGCANTCTTCGACATCTTCGACATCTTCGACATCTTCGACATCTGCATCGACCTGGCGAGCTGGAACTGGCGCTGGGGCCGGCGCGGCACGAAGCCCGAGCGCACCAAGTGGCTCGAGCGCATCCGCAAAGCGACGCAACAGCGAAGCATTGGGAGGCTCCAACCCCAAGGCACTGATTGTGAGTGCCATCTTGGCATCCATCGCATCCATGCTGAGTCTCGGGACACCGAAAGCAACTGGATCTGTTTTGAAACTGTTTGAGCATGAAAAAGGCTGTGCCACTTTCCGTTGTGAAAGCGTGAAGCTCTTCTCACACNCTCGGGACACCGAAAGCAACTGGATCTGTTTTGAAACTGTTTGAGCATGAAAAAGGCTGTGCCACTTTCCGTTGTGAAAGCGTGAAGCTCTTCTCACACACTGCTGATACAGCGGAAAACATCAAAAAACTGACCTGTTTTGGCTCCGTTGCCAGGCTTCTTTCTAACACCGAGTTTGTCGTTTTGCGAATCATCACCCGGGTAGCCATTTGCTTGCTTCTGGCTTGCGCCAACACAGGCATAGTGTGGGATGAAATGCGACACATCAAAAAGGGACGAGGATGACGGCAACTAATTACAAGAATAAATGATTAATGCCTTCAAGAAATTTGACAGCGTGGTCATAAAATCACGAAGAAACAAAAGCACAGACCGAAGGATTCTGTTGTGCAAGTTCAGCAAAGAACGAAACGTATTTGGAGAACTTCAGCAACGTGAAGTTACACGATGAGACAGGACTGAAGACGCTGACACAGAAAGCAAAATTATACATGATCCATACATGGCAGGTAGAAAAGGATCAGGTTTCCAAGAGACATCTGGGATGACGCATTGACATGGCTACGTAATGACGACATATGACGACACATGACGACACACAATGTCTTGTTATGTCTTTTTATGTCTTTTTCCTTGGTGGGCAAAAGACCCCAAGCAACATCATCATCAACAACACCCGCAATATCGTCAATATCCGGAATGTTGATACATGTTGAAACCAATTGTGTCAACTTCCTCAACTATTGTCAGTCATTCGTTTGGTAGAGCAACCACGTTTTTTCACTGAACTAAGTGGATCCAACCGTCGACAAAAAGCAAGTTCAACATGGTTCAACACTTCAAAACTGTAAAAAGCATGTTTGTAACTTTCGGGGATGCAAGGAGATCAGCCAAGAAAAAACACTGCAGAGCTCATAAGGTCAAGAATGTCACTTGATGCACAAGCTGATTTTCAAACTCAATTGTATTGCAAACATTTGAAGGAAATAGGTCAAAAACAAGGAAAATAGTTATAGGTGGTAAATGAAATGTGGTCTAGTTCGCCCAAGTGAAACCAAAGAGGCCAAAGAGGGCTCGAGTCAATCTACGCAATGCCCATCATTCCCCAAGAATGGGATCGACGGAACTGGCAACGCGACAGCCTGGGAAAAGATGTGAAGGTCAAAGCAAGAAGTTGACGAACGAGAACAAGAAGGAAGCGGGGCATCTGATGACCACGAAATCAAGAAGATGAGAAGGAAAGAGAGGGAAAGGTTACTGCTCTGAACAAAGTCGTGGCAGTCCCGCGCCGCGGAGATTCATGTTTTGGATCCAACGTTCAGCACAAGGAGAGATTCCTCTGTTCAGAGATCATTTCTTGGTCGCTGGACTCCTTCTTTCGGAGGAGATTNATGTATACAGGTTGAAGTCCGGCAGTGCCCACTGGGATCTGGCGCTCGCGGTTGAAGTCCGGCAGTGCCCACTGGCATCTGGAGCTCGCGGATGAAGTCTGGCAGTGCCCACTGGGATCTGGAGCTCGCGGATGAAGTCCGGCAGTGCCCACTGGGATCTGGCGCTCGCGGATGAAGTCCGGCAGTGCCCACTGCGATCTGGAGCTCGCAGATGAAGTCCGGCAGTGCCCACTGCGATCTGGAGCTTGCGGATGAAGTCCGGCAGTGCCCACTGAGATCTGAAGCTGGCAGATGAGGTCCGGCAGTGCCTGCTGCGATCTGGAGCTGGCGAGGAGGAGGCGGAAGGTGAAGGCGGAAGGCGGCGGGAGGTTGTCCACCCCCCCCCGCCCCGCCCCGCGTACAGCTGTGATAAAATCTAGTAACCCTCACCTGGCAGGTGGGGAATAACTTGGATGATTTGGGGGAAGAAACGGTATTACACCCATTCACACCGACAAGAAGCAAGTGAGCAATGCCCCTGTTAATTGGTATCATCCACTTACACTGGCTCATACTGGCTCGCTTGCAGGGTTTCGGACACCATGGACGAGATATGATGAGATTATCATCCCCACATCAATCACATCATACATAAAGATCATGTAGAATAAGCACTTTTTAAAACCATCATCACCAAGCCATACCGGGAACGGGCTCAGCCCATCCCATGGAGCCCTGCCTGGGTCTCTTCATCAGCCAAGAGCGGCAAAAACGTGGCAGGCCTGCACCGATGACAACGGGTGTTCCCGGTACCAGGGACCATCGGCTTTTCTTCACACCCTGTGGTTCAGCAAGAATTCAGCAAGGAGTCATGTAGCAATAAGATAGGTGTTTAATTTCATGTACATTTCTATATATAGAATCAGATTGAAATAATGTATAAATGTCGAAATGTATGATAATGTGTGTACCGCTACTTTTAAATATACTTCATGTTTATGGTGTTTGGGATATGCAAAGGTGATGACACTTGCGAGTAACAGCTGCTAGACTCTGATGTATCGCATTCTATCATATGTATGTGCCTGCCCGTGTCGGATTATCTAAAAGACTGTCTAGTGTAACATACCCCAAAACCAAGCATAACCAAGTTGTCTATGTTTCTCTCTCAATACTCTTTCAGGTTTGGGGGCAAATCATGATCAGTGTATACGTATGTATATGTATGTATTCTTGCAATCGTGAGCTCTCAGGGGCATAATGGCCGTATATGGCCTTCAGAAAAATGGCATGATGTACATCATGGCGACATGGGTTTCACCATGTTTCACCATGTTTCACCATGTTTCGCTATGTTTCACTATGTTTCACTATGTTTCACCGGCACAGCGCGGGGGTTTCAGCCGTGCACAGACACCTCATGGGCTGGTGAATTTGGCGATCTTTGCTGCTGCTATGACGACGCAATCGACAATTTTTGTGACAGGATACCTGTTTTCGTTGTCAAGCTCCAAGCGGCACAAGGGCTCGTACCTGGACATCGCGCTCGATGAAAGTGACCAAAAAAGAATCCCCAACATCCCAATTGAAAGGCGGCAACATGCGGCAAGCGTGGCTGGACCGTGGCTGAGAAAGGCGTGCAGATGGCGCACTCTTTGGCCACCAGTTCCAATCTGCAGTGCATCTTTTTGTATTCCGCCAGTGCCTGGTCCACATCCCTCAGCGAAACTTGCAAAAAATATTCATATTCAAATATATGAAATGTATGAAATATATGAAATACATGAAATATATGAAATATGTCACACTTCAGACGTCACACATGTCCCCTAAGACATTGCTCAAAAAATGTTAACACATGTTAAACATATGTTGAATTGGGTGGTTCACCGAAAATGTGGAGCAACATGGCTCCCATGATGTCCCATGAGTCCCACTGTTGCTCCATCTGCAGATTCCACCAGGATGGAACATCTCCAAACTAGAAAGATTGATAAAGATTCTATGAAAATGTCTCCCATGTCCAACATCATTCCAATTATCTGAAGATCATCTCATTGGTTCCCTTTGGTTTCTCCGAGAATTCAACGTCAGTGGTCAGTTGTGCACCTGAAAACTTCCCATGATGAGGCTTTCCAGCAGCACAGCGATATCCACTCGCAAATCTTCGCTTTCTGGCCTGGTCACGTGTGGCAAACACTTCATTGTTTCACATGATACCCTCTGGTGATTTAACATAGCCATGGAAAACCAACCATCTTTGATAGGTAAATCACCATGTTTATCATCTATCAATGGGCCATTTTCCATGGCTATGTTAAATAACCACGTGGTAATTTGTGCGTTTCAGAATAACCATGGCTATTTTCCTTCGCTGCATTGCCCCAATGCCGGTGCCTCGACTCATCTGTTTCGGGCTCCAGTGCAATCGCCTGGGCGAAAGGTGGTCAGCCGTGGGAATCCCAAAAGTGGGGGATTTAACCAATAAATATGAGGATACAACGGGGATCATGAGAATATAATTGTGATATGGTGGAAATGGACTTGATAAGAATATCATCAATGGGGATTTTTGATGGGGATATACAACCAACTTAATATGTGTCATGGGAATACTTGCAATGGGCGTATGAGTCCCTAATGGATGATTGATGACCATCCCGCAATATAGATTTGATTTATCATCTATTTTTGACCATGGCACCTTTAAGTCGACTTGTCATACTTGTTCTATCTTGTTCTATCTCGTTCTATCTTGTTCTATCTTGTCTTATCTTGTGCTTTGTCCACAAGATCAGATGGTTTTCATGCAAAAAATGCCCAATTGCTACCTTTTGAGCTGCGAGTCAAAACATATCATCATCTGCCGGGAATCAGGGGAACAACTTTGGCCATCCATTTCACTTGAGTCCACCTGTCTTCAGGTAAGTTCACCATGATTCACAAAAGCCCACCCATAGGGTCCTCAATGGTCCTCGTAAAATGGCTGGTTCTTAGCCGCAAATCTCAGCATCTCTACCGATACCGATTTATCCAAGTCATTCCAAGTCTATCCGAGTGTCATTCCGAGTGTCCGGGCTCGAAACTCATCCGCCACAGCTTCCAAACGAGACAATTGGTCCTCTAAATGCGAAGGAACCGATGCCTGCAACGAAGTGCCAGGGGCAGGAAGTTGTCGCAAGTCTGAACACAAAATGAACATGTCATTCGGAACATCGCAGAAATATGGGAGAAACATTGAGGATAATGTTCAGAATCAGGGTGTAAATGGATTCAAAGATGCTCTCAGAGGAATTGGGACACAAGCTCATCACTGCGGCATGGCAGTTCTTCCACCAACATAAAAAAAGATGGTAGTACTGACTACACTGACCACATTTGCTGCCTCGCTCTGGTAGTAGACTGCTGCATCACAAAGAAACGCTGGAAGTCTGGAGGCCTCGCGGGGCCGATTCCCAAGAGGTGAGGGTGTCAGCTTTCCCAAGTATTTGTCAGTGGTTGGAAAGTGCGCCATTTTGCTCACACTGCTCTGATTTTTTGTGTACAAGTAGAATGTAGCGAAGTAAGCACTTTGCATTGTGAATTATTTCCATGTATGTCACAAACGTCTTTCAATAATATAATAATGTACTCGTGAATACAGTAGAGGGCTGCATCACAGAGAAATGCTGGAAGTCTGGAAGCCCAAGAAGGCTTCCAAAAGAGAAATTCAGGACCCACAGATTGGGGATTCCCATTCTTTTTTCGATCTGCTTGTTGATTTCAACCTCAAAAATACCTTGGAGCATCATTCCAGGTGTATGGTATTCCCACCAACGCTCACCAACGAGGGATCTTCGTTTTTGAGGCCACGAACCTTGAATTGTCCAACTGAGACCCACAACATGCCGTAACATGCCATTCAGCATTTAGCACTGGCAATTGGTCAACAAAAATCAACAAATCATCCGGTGTCTTCCGCTCCCTACCCTGCATGCTACATGTTGTTTGGTGGAAAAACGATCCAACGCTTTGGACTTGGGCAGTGCTGTCATGTTCAAAACAATATGCAATTTCTTGTTGCTAATTGCACTTCTATCTTCGAACTACATCACCTTTTAATTAATCTTAAATAAAACATCTTCACCAGTTTTTCTCCATTTTTTCCAAGGTTTTCCCCGTAGTTCCGGCATGTTCCGGCCTCCCGCAGCACGTCAGAGCCATGACTCTGGCAGAAGCGCCGCATCGAGGCTTCAGCCTGTTTTAGGCCAGAGACCACCTGCGATGGACTTTCGGTTGGAAAGATGGGAAAATCTTCGGATCTGAACAAAATTGAACAAATAGCTTAAGCAGCTTAATCATAATGTGGTGCCATTTTCTTCAACATCTGTATGAAGAAATGTCTCAGCATTTTGGTGCATTTATGGGGATGCAATGGGAATATAATATAGGCTTATAATCGGGATATAATCAACAATATGAATGATATCGGTTGTCAAACTTAGAAAACTCCTCATTTTGGGCTGGACTTCGTGGGAACCCTCATTCTCGATGGGACAATCAATGAGAAAATAATGTAAAAATGGAAGATTTTGTGTGTCTGAAGATACAACCCCTTTTATGATCTTTTATGGGCAAAATTCAGAATATGATTACCCGTGGATTTGGGGTATACTCCATTTTTGGCTATGGATCAAAAGGAACCCATACCATTCATGGCCTTTTCAGAAACCATATAGAGCCAAATTCTTTTGATGAAAAACTCTGCAGCGATTATTGGAAGAAGAAACATATATGGAAATATCATGGAATATCTTCAAGTTCCGGTGAAACCGGATTCCAGAATATTCCAGATAGCCCTGTTTGATCCTGTGCCCGAAAGACGGTCAAATGAAAGCCAGTGGCCGGGCAAGTTTCTGTAACAGAGCTGTGCAGTCAAATATCTCACTCGCTCATGCCTATAGAGGCTATGGATTAACACATGAATTAACATCCACCAACAAACATGCAGATTGATAGCTTGCTTCATTTGAATAGGAATATATTGAAATATATTGGAATGATGCTTAGCTGTTTGAGCCCCTCATCATGATGTATCCTACTGGATCAAACCATGATGGTTGGTTCAACTGCGGCTCGACATCTTTTCTCAACGATCCCGTTCAAGCAACGCTTCCCTGGCACGGCTGGGTAGGGTGGTGGCTGCAGGGTGGAGGCATTCGACTCATTCGACATCACGTTGAATTCTTTTCATTGGCCTCAATGGGAATTCTAAGCTACTGCACTCTAGTCATTATCCTAAGGTCTCATAGGTTCTCATTAGTTCATCTGGTGATGGGCAAAACACCTTGGTGATTGATGAGCAGCAAACTGGGGCCCAAACGGATTCCAATCCAAACGGTTCCAAACGCATAAAAAATATGTGGAGCCCCATGACCCTGTGGCACCTCTCTCCGGGCGTTAGAGTTGAATGTTCTTGGAGAAAATCAGCGAGGTCTTCTCTGCTTTCAATGACCTGCACCGCCATGATACGATGATACCAGTGACACCAATTGGCAATGGCTATCATCGCTATCATCGCCGGGGGATCATAAATCATATACCCATAAATCAGACCATATCAGACCTATAATGAGAAGGAACCAACATCTTCGGGAGGTGTCTGACTGGTATCTCTCATCTCCTCCACAAAGTCTGCACTCGACCTCCTCCAAAGTAGCGGCACCCATCTCGTGGCACCACTCGTTGGCCGCTTCAATTCTGTCCTGCTGGAGCCCAAAAAACCAGGCGCCATAAGGCGATCATGACTTGGCATGAAACACCTTAGGATTCAGGGGCCACAACACTTCCTCAGAATCCAAAAGGTGAGGGAAAGTATAGCAAAAAGATGTCAAAAGCGCAAAAAGTGAGTTTGCTGTTTCTGCACAGCCCGAATAGAGATGAAGGAGTCCTCCAAACAAAGCAGCAGTAGCCAAGTCTGGAGACCTGCAAGATATCATCTGCAAGATATCATGAGGATCAGAAAAACCTTTGAACTTTGAAGCATTCCATGACAAACTGGTTGTTTTAGCACGCCATTCCCAGCTCATGGCTGATAATCCCATTTATAAAGGGTAGTATAAGGGCAGTATAACCCCCTATGATTCACAGTACGAAAATGAAAAAACAACTTCTGAAGAATGCTGAGCATCTGTAGATGATGATTAAAATTCGGAACATCAACCAATAGCATCCAATAGAACAATTTAATATGACAATGTCGAAAACAATACATTCAAAAAATGACATCTGCTGTGCTGCAAACTGTGCAAACATCCGCCATCGCACGCCATCTGCTGTGCCATCCTCACCTGGAACTGCTTCAGGGATCTCTTTGTAGTCCCTCAGTGTAGAAGGTGCTGAATGCGAGATACCCTCCGTTTTCAAAAATGATATGTCTAGCCTGGCAGTATTCTGTAGCCTCCGATTATCCCAAAGTTATCCTCCCAAAGGAATTCGTTCATTTTATTTTTACCCTCACGAATCCTTGCTATGATCTATGCATTAAAATGAAGATCCAAGAAATCAATTGATCAACATCCAACAAAAGCCTAATAATACGAAAAACCATGAAAAAACTGGTTACCTACTGGTTACCTGGTTCATGAGGGTCCCATGGAGTGACGTGATCCATATCCTTCTTGCCTTTACCTCCTTCTGCTTCCTCAGGGGACACAGTTTGGAAAGGGTTTTCTATGTGCATCGAAGCATCAACCGTTGAGATCACGAGGGAACATATCATCATCATCATCATCATCATCATCATCATCATCATCATCATCATCATCATCCTCGTCATTTGAATGACATTCTCCCAAACTGTGCCTTTCACCGTTTTTCTCTTGGAAAATCCCCTGCTCCACATCGCAGATTCCAACATCTGCCCAGTCCAAGGTGCTTGACTTTGCTGAAGTCAGCCTCACTCACGGCATCCGACATGTCCTCCGTAAACTGCGACTCCCCAGGGGCCTGGCCGAATTGGGAAACCGCAGGGACTGCATGTGATCCTCAGATGTTCAGGTGTTTCACGCCGTAAAAAACTGAGGCGGAAACCAAAGTGAAACCCAAGGACTTGCAGGGTACCAGCAACTTTCCTTTCTCCTCAGTGGGGGATCTTCATGGGAGGTCATCAACGGTCATGCCGCGGCGATTTTTGTGGTTCCGTCTTGTTCCACCTGTATTCGTTTGACTGAAAATAAGGTACCCCAAGAAATCCAATGATTGATCATCGCCTTTTACCCATTAAAATGCACTTTCTGCCCACCCCAGCTTCAAAGTCAAGGCCAACAAAGCCACTGATCCAGGTCAACCGGCCAAAAAGTCATCATCCAACAAAAATAAGCTTCCATAATCCATAACCTCCCATCGCCTTCACCAAACCCAACCAGTCACAATTGGGAAACATGGGTTGGTCTGAAAAATGCGGTATTTACCCCTATATCCCCCGGGCAACCATCATTTTCCCCATTTACATGGCAACAACTGAGGTGGTATACCATGGGAAACCCCATTTTTTCCACTGCTTTTATTATTTTCTTCCATGACTCCGTAAATCGCGCCCGGCAGCGCAGGCTGGTGGCTCCCAATGCGGCCGCACGGCCCGCCACCAGCCGCAGCAGTCGTTCTTCGACCAAAGGGCCCTGGAAAACGCAGCTGGGACCAACGTGTTTTCCATGGGCATTCTAGGGATTCATTTTCATGGGATGAATTGATCCAGAAAAAGGCCCTATTTATAGTGATTCTTGGATGTTGGAGGGTGGAATGATGATTAAAAACAAGATGAACATCCTTTTTGGGTGCTGAAAACTGAGATGAAGAATCTTTGAGATGAACAATGGGATGAACATGATGAAATGAACGATTGTTTTTGCCTTTCTTAACATGTTTTGAATCTGGTTCAAGAGCTTGCCATTAAATACAATCCATGCTTAGGTCCATGCCTTCATGACTACAGTGTGGTGGTGTGCTATCCCTTTATAAGTCACGTGTTGTTCCATAGTAGATTGCATTATTTCATCCATTCAGAACATCGACAAGTAACAGCCGCGCACAGCATCAGCGCCTCGTCTAAGCAATCATGGCCTGCCATTGGAGAGATGGTGATGGAGATTTGGAGGATTTGCAATGATGTGGTAAACCCAATGCCAGAAACCTCCAATTTTGGCGGTGGTTTAGTATCGAGTTTACAAGATTACTGGAAAAGGTTGAATGCGCCATAGAGTCAGTTTCCTGGTCCTTCTCTTTGTCTCGGGTCGTTCAAGACATAGTTGGATGCAGGTATATCATTCTGTAGTTCAAGATGAAACCTCCAAATAGCAAATAGCTTTTAGATTCGAGTCTTCAGGTTTCTCACCCCTTCTACATCAAAAATCATCATATTATTAAATTATTATCATCCTCCCACCATATCTCCAAATATCTCCATATCATTCCAAAAATATCCAAGAATCCCATCATTTCCCATCTCTTTCCACATTTCCCGTAACCGCGCACCTAAGCAGAGCTGCACTTCCGCCTTGCCCTCGCCGTCCTCCGCAGTGTCCCCGTCCTCCCAGCACCACACAGCCAGGGCGCTGCCTGCGGAACTCACCAGCCCCGTGACGTGCGTCGTTCGCGCCGCCGGCGCCACGGCGCGGAACTCCTCGGCGATGAAGTCCGAGGCCTCGACGTGGCGCAGGAATTCAGTGAGCTCCTCGTCCTCCAGGCGGATCTCCTCACCTGGAGGGTGGAGGGAATGGGTTGGGATGGTGGATGGGATATTTTCCCAAAATCATCTGGATATAGGATAATCATTTTAAAGATTTTTAAAGGATGATCATGGGATATGTTCCCATGTTTTCAAGCCAAATGTTGGATGTGGATGAGATGGATGGGGATGGGGATGGGATGGTTTGGGATATGATGTTTGGGATGATGGTTTCTGTTAAAATCTATGGGGGGAAAGTGTTTTGGTGGGTGATGATGGATAGTAGATGGATAGTAGATGGATAGTAGATGGATAGTAGATGGATAGTCGATCGTAGGTGGATAGTGGAAGATAGATAGGGATTGGATGGTGATGGTGTAGCCGTAGTGCAGGATATCATATTTCACCCGTGAAAGTGGGGATATGGAACCAACCACGGAGATAAAAACCTAATGCAGTTTCAAGATGATGCTTGGACTCAAAGGCTGCAAATTTGTGGAGTGCTCAATCAGTTTTGGTGTTTTGGTCACCCGCCTGGATATTTTTCTGCCAGATATCCTTGTAGAACATTGAGGCCTTGCAACTGACGCATCAGAATGGGATTGGTGAATTTGAAGCCACTCAAAATTCCAATCCCTTGCCGTTCAAAGCCAGCCGATCTGCCCAGATTCGCTTTCTGCCATCGGCTGGCCAAGACAAAGGCACGGGTCAAGAGTCCCTTTTCAAAATCCACAATTTTGTAGCTCTTCAGTTCCTCAGAATCTTCCAAAATGCCAATCTCCGAAATCTTTGTCTCATAAATTGGCCATTTGGCAAAGGTTGGTGCAGATCCGGTGTATCTTCCCACTGAAGTTTCGGCCTTGATGGGTGACAGTTCCTCGGTGTTCGTCAGCAGTTTCTGTGGCGGCCACCGGGTGGACGTCAGCGAGAAGGCGCCGACGGAGTGCGCGGCCTCGACCCGGAGCTCTGGATCCTCGGCGTCGAAGTCCGAGGCCAACTCCACGGGTGTCGCGGGGACATCACGTTGCGCTGCGCGTGGCGCGGCTGACCGGTGACGGTGACACCGGTGACGGTAGCGGTTGCGGAGCCAAGAAAGGGACAGGGAGAAACTGGAGAAGGCCCAGAAACGGCCAGATCTGCTACCAGATCTGTCAGATTTGCGAAATCTGCTGTAAGACCAGTTGGTTGCAACTGGAACAGCTGGGGCAGTAACAGGAACAGCAAGTGCCATGGCTCAGAAACTCTTAAGCTGCAGAGCAATTCAGCGATGTCGGAAGATGTTGAAAAGCAGCAAGGTGTGTCTGAAAATGAGGAGAATACAGAATACCCATAACATATATAAAATGGCAATTTGAAACCGAAAATGATGATCAACCATGGGATTTGGGATCTAGGGTTGTTTTCCCAACATTTTCAGACACACCCTACGCAACGACTGCTGAAGCAACAGCCCATTCTCTAACCTTTGGAAAACGTGCCTCATTGAGGTGCTGCTCGATGGCATTCAAGATACAAAAGACCTGTCAACTCGTCGTCAACGTTCGGCACTCTGAACTTCCCAAATTTGTAAAATCCTCCGCTTTACGGTGCATTCACAGATTCAAATGTTTCAACCCAGCCGAAGACAAATCTCAGTGGCAACTTCATCCCAAGATACCGGAAAATCTCTGAACATCCAGGAAACCACGCACTGCTTCCAACCTGATCCATTTCCGAAACACACGTCGCCTCGTGCCACTGGCGCCATTTCCTCACCTGCATTTGGGACCCTTTTGAGACCAATGATCTCAGAAATGTTCATGACATGCAAGTGACTCGAGGGCTGGAAATCACTAAAACTTGATGTACACTATTCAGAACTCATGAATAATGACTATAATAATAGCATGGTATTCCAGTCATCATATTGTGAATATATCATCATCATCATCATCATCATCATCATCATCATCATCTCCGATTTTCAGCGTGGCTTGGCGTTGCACCTCTCTTCTCTGCTGCCGCACACCGGGATCCTGGGATAAATCTTGGAAAGGATCCATCACTGAATCACCTGGAGGCAATTACTCAGCTTACCATGCTCAGGTGGGGTTGAACTGTGGGGTTGAACTGTGGCCATCAACCAATGGCTAGTTGGTGGTTGATAGCAGTTGAGTGGTTGTATTGAAGGATTCTGGAGAAGAAACAACCAATATCAGCCACTTGAGGCACGGACAAATGCCGATCGCAAATTGGAAAACCTGATGGGTCCCAAGAACAAACTCCCAAACAACTTACCATCTGGTATATTAGCTATGGAAAATGGCCCATCCATAAATGATTTACCGATTGAAAGATGGTGATTTTTCATATTATATCAAATGACCAGAGGGGACAAGTTCAGAAGCTGTGCAGAAACAGCTGGGGATCTGACTTCAATGGTGCTGTTGACCACTTCCTCGTGGCACTGGATATTGGTCAAGTTGGTCAAGTCGCTTGGTGCCCAAAAAGAGCTGGATGATGTACACGGAAATGACTCCAGTTTGGAAGTTGTTGGGTTCATTTGGGTTTGAATATGTTTGAATGATTTCGAATGATTTTGACCCGTGTTTCACTAAATTGGCAACATAACTTCAATGCCACTGCTGTTCCATTTCGCACTGGGCTCGCAGCAAAAGGCGACTGACACTTGAACTTCTGCCTGAAAAATCGGGCACAACATGGGAGCATCTGATGTCATCAAGCCATTCTGAACAAACCAATGGGATATGTCCAACAATATTTGTGCTGAACATCTGTGGGTCCCCAAAGACCTATTACACATTGAGCCGGTCTTTGAGTCAAAGCCATATGAAATGACTCATCATAAACTTCCAAATCGATCAATCCAGGGTTCAAAATGCCCAAGGCAACAAGCTGCAACGCACATACCACCTCAATTTCCAACAGTTTCCAAGAAAAAAAAAACAAAAAATCCCTTCATCGATGTCAAAGATTTCCGACGCCTGTGTCGTTGATGTTGAAAATGTTCACTTTGTCCTCCTGCGACTCCGAATCGCTGGGCGTTGCTCTGGGCCTCCACCTTGGACGCAACGACGCAGTGTAAAATCTCAAAATCAAAAACGGGAAAAATCGGAAAAATCGGAAAATTCCAAATCTACCTGAAATCTATCAACTGTCAAATTCGGCAAAAAATTGGACCTCAGAATCCACATAAATCCACACTTCTCCTTCTCATTGCACCTTCTTTTCGTAGGAAAGGTGACCTCTGTCCGCCAAACTGAGTTCCGAGCTCTCGAGGTGCCTCAAAGGTGTGGAAGTTCTTCACAATAATATCACATAACACGACAAACACACCATGTCACAGATTCATGTTTATATACATAATAGTTAATACACATGATCTACAATAATCTACCCATATGACATTTTAGATCTTTCTTTTTTTATAACCACACATCATAATTTTCTGTTGCTCTCATCATAAAATTGATATCATATCTATGTTATGTTCACAAAGGTCGAGGTCGCCAAGGCCAGCCTGGACAGGCTTCGCCTTGCTCATCTCCACCAGAACCTTGGGGAGCATCCCGAAATTCATGTTTCATCTTGAAACGTTGGTGAACTATGCCATACTATGCATATCACATGTGCTGAAATGTCAACTGTGCATATATATATATATATATGTATATATATATATATACATATTACATAAGATAGACATAGAAATTCCATGAAAATCCAGAACTGCAGGTTTTGTTCCGCTTTCTCTCAGGCTTCCAGGTCACGATGGGACTGCAAAGGTACCACTCACGACACAACTGCGCAAGGGATCTGAAACTGTTGGGAGATGATCCCACATCTTGGAGGAACTGTGCCAATCAACATGAATCAACCCATCATCCATGGGATTTTGGTGCATTTCCAACAGGTTCCCACCTTATGAGACTCGGCACTGAGGGACTTCAAGAAGGCCTGTCGATCTTGGTGTTTGAGACCGGAACTTTGGCCAAATCTGTCCAAAAAATGGACGACAAAAATCCGGAAATCAAAGGACATTGGTGGGAAATGGTTGGTTTCTTGCTGAGTCATCAGGGAATCTGAAGATCTTCAAGCATGGTTTTAAGAAGCCGATCTATGGAACCCTGTAATGAGTGGTTTTAAAACCTCATGTTTTATATACTTCATCTTCATCGGAAAAAATCCTCGAACTCACCCCCCGGATTTTGAGGGTTTTCCCATCATTTTCCCTAGGCCATTCCCAGAGACCGAAACCTCCTCCTCCGCCGTCCGCTGCATGGCGATGGACGACACCGCCGGCGCGGAGGAGACGGAGGCAGAGGCTTCTGAGACCTGGCCGCAACGGCCACAACGATGGCGTGGGTCGATGTTTTTTTGCACTGGATGATGTGTTCAAAAAGTGTGTTATGCCAATGTATATACACAATATATATGTATATATATATATGATTATGTATATTTACATATATATATATATATGTGCGTGGTAAGTGTTGTTTGTATGAGTTGAATTTGTCTAGTATGTACAAGTGTAGACAGAGATAGGGATAAATGTCATTCTATACACATCTACAGTGTGCTTAAACATTAGGGATCACCCCACTGTGGGTCCCAAACATACTGGGTTAAGCCCAACCTTGATGGGATGAGCGTCCCCCTTGAAATAAACCAATCATGTGACATATGTTACATGTCTGATCTTTTTCTTGGGTCAATCCCTTTTGTTTCAGTTCCAAATGTATCAAAAATAGTTATTCATAGATGATTTTCTCATCTATCCTCCATTTAGTTTGGGGATTTTCCATTGCCACATCATCCACATCTGATTCCCAAAAGGGTGAGTCATCGCCATGACATGCCATGACTGCGCCCATCACAGGTCGGGTTGGCTGTTCCACTCTCTGTGGAATCCTGTCGCGGTGTCCAAGCGAGTTCAGAAAACAAGTGCAGCAAATACTCCAGAAATCTATGACGATCAGTGATCAGAGCATGAGTGATCCAACCAGAAATTGGAGAACTGCTAGAAAATGACGTAGAAAATGATAAACAAATACAACACAGGAAATCATGGAAAATGATAGGAAATGATCTTTTTGAAAAGCATCCGTTTCTGCATCAACATCTCAATCCCTCAGCCAATCTTCAGTACCCATTTGAGTCTCGCACCGACATGTAGCCTGTCGACGGACGAGGGGAAGGAATCGGTGACACCTGGCCACGGCCGACTCTGTTGACCGTGAGAATCGAGGAATTTCAGATGGTGATTTCAGGATATTTCAGGTACTCAACGTCCGATTTCAGCATTGAAAGATCAATGATGATCAATGATGATCAATGATGATCAATGATGATCTTGGTACAACTCATCAGCCATGAACTCCGTAGCTTTTTCGGGCCTCTCGCGTTGCTGGAGCTGATGCAGGTGCGATCGCTGCTGGAGGCTCGACCGGAGCTGGTGGCCTCGGACATTGCTGAAATGGATGTTCAACGGGGAAATGGATGGAGAAATACGGGAAATACTGGGAAATCTTGTAAACCCGTCATAAACGTCAACTAGGCATGGTTTATCTCATGATACGTAACCATGAAATACACTGCTTGATGGAAAGAGACAACCGTTTTTTGTGCCAAGTCGTGGTCGTTCCCCATGTTAGTTTTTCAGGCCACCACTGACTTGTCGACAGCTCCAGCAGCAACGATCCTTTGACATGGCCTGAGGAAATGAATCTCTGCAGAGATGAGTGTGGCTCCAAACCATTTTGAAGATTTTTGAAGTAATCTACAATTTCTACACCTCCAACATATTCCAACATATTCCAAACAATCAACCCATTTTTCCGAGGAATTTGGGCTAGTGACAACGGAAGCTTCAACCTTACAACCCACCACCAGAGGGGACCGCCTTCGCCTTTTTGTGGAAGCAGGTGGACCCATTGTGCTCCACCGAATTCTCCTGAAGCACCAGGGGCATCGGCCATGGCAGCGAAAAACACCTGCTATCTGCCTATAGGATCTGCCTCATTGGGCCTCTATGACTCTATGATCCTATCTGATCCTATCTGTTTATTGCAGTGTCTCCATGTGTAAGGCATTGCGGCTCAAACCCACCCCGCTTTTGGGTTTGTTTGCCGTGCCTGAGTGGGTGACACGCCGTGCCCTTTCACCCACGGGCTCCATTGGTCTTGGTGTCGCTCGACCTTTGCGCCTTTTCCGCATCAGTGGTTTAGGGTCAACCACTCATTCCAAAACCCTGTCTTACACTCACCGTTTGCTGCCTTTCAATAGGCCAACCGGTTACAATTTTGGCAATTTAATTTTGATATTTTCATTTGTGCCTTAGCTGTCTGACGACCTCTGGCACACTGGGTTTGCAACTGGCATTTGGTTGGGCTTGTGAATTTTTCTATTTGCTCCCCTTCGATTTCCCGGACTTCCCTGGCTTCTGCGGTGAGCCGATCACCGGATTGATATTCCACGCTTCGGTCTCCAACTTGAGCGGCATAGGTTGATTTTCCCTGTGTTGCTCATCTGGGGATTTGTTGCCCAATTTTGATTTTGGTGAGCATTTGGCTCTGGTTTTGTGGATGCATATTCTCCTGACCTATTACATTTGCTTGACCTTTATTCACAATTTTGCCACTTTCGAAAAGCAACACCTTGCGGCGCAAAGAGAGACGGCGGAGGGCATTGGCACGCTACCAGTGGTTTCTACATCGAACTGGACAACAGCGACTTGCAGCTCCAGCACTCCTGCGCATTCTGGGTGTTATTTCCAAACACCATTCAAGAGACCCGGTTTTTCTGAACAGAATCCGGTACGAGCATTTTCAGCTCAAGATGACAGAAGATTCATATCCGTGGATTTGCCCATGTGGACGTTTGAATCGCAAAACTGCTGAATATTGCGCAGTTCACAATTGCCGGAAGCATTGGTCGCTCGGCAAAAAGCACGATGTGACCCCCAAGAAAAATACCACCTATCGGTGGGACGAGACATGGGACAATCCAAGCTGGCAGGAAGAGAAATGGGAAGACGAGACGTGGACAGATTGGGAAGGGCAATCCACGCCAAGGAGACAAGCACAATCTCCACGTGGACGGCAACCCAGTCGACCAGAACAGTCACCCAGGTCTCGAGCAAAAGGCAAGGGGAAAGCCAAAGGCAAAGGAAAGCGGCAGGATACCCAAGCTGGGCACCCCTTTGCCAAAGGAAATTCTTTCTCTATGCCGCCTTGGCCCACTTGCGGGAGCTTCTCCCTTCCAGAGCACAGCACATTCATCGACTCCAGCCTCAGACCTCTCCGACCTCAGTTCTATGCAGGAAGCAGCTTCGCACCTACGTCTGGCATACAAGGATCCAGATTCGAGGCCTCCGGAAGTGCAGTCCTTCATCGAGCGTGCAGATCGAGAGGCCAACCGCAGCAATATCAAATCCATCCATGCTACAACAAGGGGATTAGACAAAGCCCAAAAAGCTTTGCAAGATGCTGTGACAGCCAAGAAAGAGCACAGACTCCTCTGGACAAAGCATGTGAGCGAAGGGATCAAAGTCTGGGAAGCTCAGCTCGAGAGCTACAGGGTCCACCAGGCCAACCTCGCAGAACAGGCTGCCAAAGCCCGTGCCGAAATCACAGCGGCCAGGCGCAACATACAGCTTCTCAGCGACCGATCAGTCACGGAAGGCAGTGCAGCCATTCCGCAGCCCATCAGAGCGGAGGCCGAAGATGTGACTGTGGATATCCTCGACGATCCCGAGGAACAGAACCTACGAAAGCAATTGCAAGGAGTACTGAATGCCTGTGCCAGTTCATTAGGTATTTCTGTGGAACAAGCCGCCGAGGACAAGGGAGTTCAGGAAATTCTCTCGGACAACGAAGAGGACAAGCCTACCAAGCGGCCTCGATCAGTCGAACCGGCTGTGAAATCTACCCCTGCGGGTACCAAATCATGAAGTGTGGCCGTGCGTTGGCAGTTCATGTGAATGGCACGCATGAGGCCTACCCGCATATGTTTCCTACATCTCATTCAGTGACATTGGAATGGAATTACTCTAGTCCTCTTGACGCTGTTTTGAATGCATGGAAACTCCGAGGTGAACTTCTCCCTATCCTTTCTATGATTTCTTGGTGTGATACATCCACTCTTCAGAAAACTGCATGCCCAGCATCCAAGTCTCAGGGACCGCAAAGCCCACTCCGTAAGAGAGTGCGTTTTGACGATTGCATTGATGTTTTGATTGGGTCTTGCGATTCTGTTGATATGTGTGAGCTTAATGTATCCCATGACACCTTGCAAAATTGGAACCATAAGCCGTGGTCATGTCGACCTGTGCCACTTGAGCGGCGCTATTCTTGGCGCAAACTTACCAATCTCACTTATCCATTTTGTGATTTTGGTTTGTCATCTTCCACCACATCTCAATCTCACGTTTATCCAGTTTGTGTAGCCCCAGATACTCCGCCATCTGTGAGCTCCAAGTCGGATTCCTTTTCCAGTAGTCCATCATCCCAGCAGTATGCAGCCTTACCTCATTGGGCTTGGCGTTTGTTCGAGACGCATTTCTCTAGCATTCCTCAACCTCCTGGAGATGGCGATGTTAGTGATGATGAGCCTGTTGATCCCATTTCAGTACTGGTATGGTATGTTGATCACGAGGACCCAAATTGGTGTTTGCATCCACGTATTGCCTTTTTGCGGCCCGATGATCCAACCCGATGGTTTGATGATATCAAATTCCCATGGCTCCATGCAATTCCTTTTGGGGAACGGGTTTTTGTTGACCTTGTACAGCCAGTGCCTCCGAGATATCGATACGAGACCCACGTTGCAGATCTTATTTTGACCACTCGGCCTATTCAAGTTTCTGCACTTGTCTCATTATGGATTCAGCCGGATGATGATGCTGCCGACAGGATTTTGTGGAGAGCGGCTGGTACTTTGCAATCAGTTGAAACACTCACTCATTTGCAACAAGTCGTACCCAGATGTCAGCAGCTCCTCTCCCAAGGATACCATCTCTCTGCTGAGGGTTTCCCCACGTTAGATCAGCTCATTCCCATCCGCAATGGTCAAGGTATCTTGATGCAAGCTGCACTGCCTGAATTAGAAACCGGAACTGTTGATTCGCCTGCACCAGACGATTTGGTTTTGCTTGACATTACGAATCTTCCACAGAAAGGCAGATCTACACACAAAACAACCAGCTCGGTTGGTGCTCCGCTGTCGAAAAACTTGGCCGTGTTGAGCTCACCGACCTGGTACTGTGAAGACAGTGACCGCACACTTTTAGATACCTTTTCCATGATGCAGATCTCCAATTTCAAGACCTCACCTCATTCTGATGACCAGAATGCCATGTTGAATGCGTTTCAACAAGGGCATACCCAGCCCATTGACACCCAGCTGGTGGATGACCCTTCCGATATTGAGCCTGGTTCTGATGAGTCTGGTTATGAGCCAAGCATAGCTCAAACCCCTGACGAGTCACCGGATCCAGAGACTGACAAAGACCTCCAAGAAGTTTTTCTTTACCACTTGCATGATCCCCCATTGCGTCGATTCGTGCATTGGCAAGATTACTATACTATGATCCATGATATTGCCAGGCAATTTCACCAGCATTTTGACAATGTGGTTGACGCATACGAGCTCAATGTTGTTCTTCCGGATATCCCTGAGGGAGCAGCAGTCGCATTGGTACATCTCCTGCATGACATCCCTGTAGGACGCCAAGCCTGTCTGGTGCTGCTTGATGTAGAACTTCACGGGCATAAGCTGGAACCACATGTTCAGACTGGCCCTTTCGTGCAACGAAGTGTCTTCATTGCCCCGACTCGTGTTACACGTTCTGGTTTTCTGACCTTGGCCCATGTGGACCAATATTGCCGAATGGAATCGGGGCGTTGTCTTGTATTTGTCAACCATGTCAGATGGCCGGACTACGATGAACTGCCGCGTGACCTCCATAACGGAGACCATCCGACTATTATGAATGCCCGACCGATCAACTTGTACGCTATGTCCAGCGTGGCTACTCTCATGATGAGATTCTTGACCACGTCATTGTGGACGGCGTCCAAGAAGGCTACTCTCCCAGTCCCCTGAGCCCGACTGAGGTCCGCAACTTGGGGCGTGAAGATGCACCACTTGATGATTTATTTCAAGTACTGCAAACTTCTATGAGTGCTCCTGTGCAGCCAATATCAGAATTTGTGTCAGATCCACCTTGCACTGCAATTGAGCTGCCTGCATCCCAAGGGACAAATGAGCGTTCCTCGTTTGACATCAATGCTCCTGCTTTTGTTCCACGACCACCTCCCTTGCAGACTTGGGATGCTTTTACGCAGCATCTTTTCGCAGTTTGGCAGAGCCAAGCCTTTTCTTGGGCAGAGGAAGCAGAATCAGCCATTTTTCTCACTTGGTACTTGGCACCGGGATCCGGACGCATTTCCTGTCTTTACAGTCGGCGGGTTACTCTATATGAGGATTTCTGGAATTGGAAGCAGCAGTTGCAAGCCAAATGGATTGATGTTCTCCAGCCTGATGTTGATATTCATTTCCATGTTGTACTCCCACAACCTGCCGTTTTGGAACACGGTATCGCCGGACATTTGTTCCTGGTTCAGAACCCTCTGTTAGAGTTTGTTGCATCACTTGTCACTCTCACGGATCATGCCATTCATGCTGGTCGACCGTTTAAACAAGCACACGCTCTTCCAGTGCGACCCACAAGTGCTGATGTTCTAACTGCTACTAATTATGCCTACGATTGTACACGCATCGCGCGTTGTACTGTTGTGGTACAAGGTCAGCAACTTAGTCCTGACTTGGCGTTTGTTGGGTTTGATGGAGTTTCCTTCGATGTGGCCATTCAAAGAGGAATCTTGCCGCCAACTTGGAGACCGCCTGCCCAACCGCACCCACCAGGTGCTGAAGGCTTTTCTCTGTTGCAACATTCGGTCAAGTTGTTTTCACCTTCTCTTGCCCGTTCATTTGTGTCAGGCAATTTTTCGTCCGGCTGTCTTCCGTTGCAGCACAGCTTGACTGATGAGTTTTTGCGTACTGTTCGTGCTGCTGAACAAGCTCAGGATCAGGAGGCTGTCATACCAGATCCAACGGCTCTTGAGAGTCAATCTCCCTTCGTTCAGGAGCTTTGGGGCTTTTGGCATGATGTTAGTATGCAAGACCCTGCCACCGATGAGCCTGTGTTTCGGGTCGAAACATGGTTTGTTGATCATGTCAGGTTCGATCGATGCTATCATCCGCGCAATGTGCAATTGTTTCGAGACTTTTTGGGATGGGAAACTACGCTTCTTGCTGCATGGGCTGACCGTACCCTTCTTGGCGCGACCACTCAGTTTGCTATTGTTTACCCTACCCCTGAAGACATTGCGCCTACTGCTGACTTACAGATTATCATTTTGCAGCAGCCATCGGAAGCCAAGAGATCTATTGTGCTTTCTGTTTATGACTCAGATCCTGAGGTTGATCCTTTGCGCACCTTCTGTTTGACAGTTTCGCCTACTATCAACATGGCCGCGTTACTTGATGTACTGCATCTCACGGCTTCTTGCCCACCTGTCACCACACACAATGAATGTTTGCTGTGGTATGGAACGATTCCAGTACATGACCACCGCTACATCCAAGTCCGCACTGGTAATGCATTCCGATTAGTCATCCGCAGGGGGCGTCCGATTGACATTCCTACATTGCTTGCCATGTCAGATCATCGTTTACGCTCTGAGTTGCAAGAGGCCATTGATGGGGTCATTTACCGACGCCCGAGAGGCCCAGCTTTTTTGGCTGGAATGTCGGCTCGGTCTGCGCCTTCAACCTCCCCTGATCCGCATGTTGTCGCTGACCGTAGACCAGCATGGCTTGTTTCCATGGATACCATCTTTCAGGCCCATTCCTTTGTAGAAATGCAAGAAGAAGGCCCAGTCTGCTATGTCTTAACTTGGTTTCTACATGGCGATCGAACTCACCGTTGTCGAGATCCACGTGTTGCTAGGCTAAATCACCTTTCTTTTCAATGGAGGGGTGAGCTTGTACGGCAGTGGACTGATCAGCTCCAAGCTGATGTTCCAGTCGAGTTTTGGGTTGTCAAGCCTTCACCGCCACAATCTGTTTGGGAGTCCCATATCGCACATATTATCCTCACTCAACAAGTACTAGACACACAGAGGCCCGTCTTGTTGTCTGTACAAATCCAGGACCCCCAAGAAGCTTTGCTGGATCACATTGCTGCATTAGTGCCCGACACTGTGCCTTTGACAGTTTTGCATGAGTTGATTGTTCCATCCTTTGTACGGCATAGACCATACCAAGCCCGACAGGATGCTTGTGTGTTTTCTGCGGGCCAGGAGGTACCGCTGCAGCCTGGTGATTCTCTCACTTTTGATGTGCAGCCAGCATCGGCTTCCAACCACTCAAGCTCTCCTTCTGTTCATGGTTTAAACCTGCTCCAAAGATCAGCACGGGTTAAATCGAGACTCATTCCTGCACGGATCGACATGCCAGGCCAGGTGTATGTTTGGTTTCTTTCAGATACATTGATCCATTCGCAACCCGCTCGCCTGCTTTCATCTTGTGATGCTGATGCATTGTTGCCAGCTGCTGCACATTTGTGGAATGATTCCATTACGGATTTCGCCCATTTGGCCATCTGGCCTTTGCACCGTCTGACAGATTCTTCTGACCATGCTTTCATTCTCACACAGAACGATCGGGTAGGGCATGTTCCCGTTTTGATCACTACGGAGGTAGTGTCTGCAGCTGATGCCAGTGCCATCTCCTATGTCAAATGGAGTCCTTGCTCCCTTGATATTTTGGGTGTCTTGTCGCTGGCAGCCATCCCAACTGATAGTCCTCTGCAACCCATTGATTGCCTGATTAATGGACAGACCGTCAGCACATCACAAGCTGTTCAGGTGCCATCCGGGTCTCGTATCTCTGTTCGTCTACACCAGGTCATTCTTGCGTCTCGGTCATTGTCCATTGATTTTAGCAGAGTATTTCGGGTGCATGAGTGGTTAGATAACCACTTTTTCCTGCCTCAATATGATATCCCGAGTGATTTCCCTCTGTTTCCATCTTCTCGTGTTTGGACAGATGATTGGTGGTGGACTCCCGGCATCCCTGGATCGGAGTTGCGCATCTATTACGATGGCTCAAAGCTGCATCGATTTGATGATGGGTCTCCTTCTGCAGGAGCCGCAGTTGCCGCTTTTGTCCTCACAGCTGATGGTTGGGCTTTTGCAGGTGCCCTCTCTACTTCTCTGCCCCAGTCCACCACCTCCTACACAGCAGAATTGTCCGCCTCGGCCATTGCCTATAAGTTCGCTTATGATCTTGTCAAGCTTCTTGCGCCTTGTGGGCACTCTGGTTTGCGAGTTTCCTTCTGGTTTGATGCTTTGACCGTGGGCAAGCAATCGGAGGGTACTTGGCAGACCTGCGCATGTAAACATCTTGGCACCTTTGTGCGTTGCATGCACCGTTGGTTAGAAGCAGCTTTTGCACCATGGCTTGACCTTTCCCATACACATGTGCGTGCCCACCGGGGAGAACCAGGCAACGAACTTGTTGATGCGTTGGCTTTTAGTGCTGCGCAAGGTCAGGCTCTCCATGACCTGCAAGGATGGCTCACGTTTGTCACAGATCCTCAGTTTGTTGGTGCTGCGGATTGGCTTTGGTTTTTGCAGCGAACCGATGTCCATTGGGATGGCAGTGATTTGCTGTTCCCCTGCGCGCCGCAATCGGTACCTTCTGTGTCGGCTTTGCCACGATTGACTCCTGACGCACCAGATGAAGATCACCCTCAGCAAGGACGGCTTGATTTCCAGCTAGCCACCTGCAATGTTCTTTCTCTGTGTCCAAGTCGTCAACCAGTTCCTGCCGTCTTGGGGTTGTCCGGTCCTGCACGGCAGGACTCCCTTCTCGGCCAGTTTCATGAGGCATGCCTCCATGTGTTCGCTCTTCAAGAGACACGTCTTCGCAAGCTTTATTCTGCTCATGACCATCGCTATATTGGCTATTTCGTAGCCCAGCTACTGCCCAGGGACACTTTGGTCTGATGGTTGGCTTTAGTAAGTTGTTGCCTATTGGTGTCCTTGTAGATTCTCGAGGCCATGATCGTGAGATCTTCTTTGAGGAGCCCCACTTTGCTGTCATTGCATCCGATCCTCGATTTTTGCTTTTGCGTGTCCACAATGCCCTTCTTAAATGTATTGTGATTGCTGCCCATGGACCGCATAGTGGACATTCAAAAGCTGTCATTGATCAGTGGTGGAGTGATTTAGGTGCTTCGATCCCGTCCAATTACGATTTGTGGGACCGCATTCTTTTGACTGATGCCAACTCTCGGGTAGGAGCAGAGCCCTGTTCTAGCATTGGTCCCTTTCAGTCTGACCAAGCATCTTCTCACACCTCCGAAGGGTTTGTGAACTTTGTTCGAGCTCAAGGTCTCATGCTCCCGGCCACCTTTGCCAATTACCAACAAGGAGATGGTGCCACCTGGAGGCACTCCAGCGGATCATGGAGCCGCATCGACTATGTTGGCATCCCTGCTGCATGGACTTTGGATGAATGTTCTGCACGTATTTGCATGGATGTTGACCCTAGTCTTTGCAAAGAAGACCATCGTGTACCGGTTGTCCATGTCAGACGATCTTTTCGACCCTTTGGTAAGCCTTCTGGTGTGCCGTCATTCAAGCTTCGACTGACTGAAGTTGACCCTGCTGCCTTTGACACTGTGGAACTTCCTTCTTGGTCGGTTGATGTTCATTCGCATGCTATGATGCTTCAGGCCAATATGGTCGACACCCTTTGGGGCTACCGGGCCGCTAGGCGCCCCCATAAGATCCGTACCACCATGAGTGATCAGACATGGCAGCTTGTGTGCGACAAACGCCACACTCGCTCTACTCTCTCTGATCTGAATCGTATTCATCGTAGGACCTTTCTGTCAGCTTGGTTTTCCCAATGGCGACACTGTGTCCATCAGGTTGACCATTTTCCGCTCCAGGTTGCCTTTGACGCCCTTCTCTCCCAACAGGACCGGTTGATTGCTTGGCACTATCACCGGTTCCGTGACTTGGGCCGCCAGGTTTGTCGAGCTCTGAGGGCTGATGACGTTCATTTTTATGCTGATTTGCTGACTGATGGGGTCCCTTTTCTGCACCCATTTGATGCCAAACGACTCTGGAACGTTGTCCGGCGCTCTCTACCAAAAGCTGTTCAACGGCGCCTTGCACCCAATCCGTTCCAACTGGAACGCCTCGAGGATCAATGGTCTCCACATTTCCAGACCTTAGAGTTCGGTCAGCCCACTGAACCAGCACGCCTGACCCAACAGTGTGTTGTTCGACAAGCCATTGCTAGCCTGTCGGCCCCGGACCGCATCGATTTGGCCACCATTCCCTCCATTACTCAGCTTGAGACTGCATTACGTGCCACCCAGTGTGACAAAGCCACAGGGTACGACCCATTGCCTTCAAGTCTTTTTCACAGATATCCGGCCGCTTTAGCCAAGACCTATTTTGACCTTGTGTTTAAAGAATACTGTTGGCAAATGGAACCTTTGGCGCACAAGGGAGGTGCTATGGCTCTAATTCCAAAGAAACTCACTCCACAACAAGCTAAGGATTTTCGAGGCATCCTGCTGCTTGAAAACCTGCCCAAACGGGTGCACGCTTTGCTGCGCTCCCAGGTTATGCGACATTTGCATCCGTGCCGATCTCCTGGGCAACTGGGAGGCTTTATAGGTCAAGAGGTCCTATTCGGATCAATGGCTATCCGGACCTTTGGTCGTTTAGCTGACAAGCATTCCCTTAGTAGTGCTATCTTGTTTCTTGACCTTGCCAGCGCCTTTCATCATCTCATTCGTGAGACAGTAGTAGGTTGCCCTTCATCCGATGCCCTGCATGACTTGCTGTCCGCTTTAGCCCGTGATGGCATGCCTACTACCAAACTTGCTGCTATTGCGCAACTGCCCAATCTTTTGCAGCAGCTTGGAATGCCTGAACCTCTCATACGTTTGTTACGTGACATTCATTACGATACATGGTGCACATTTGGATCCTGTCACCTCCTGCGTACCCGCAGGGGCACTCGCCCTGGCAGTCCGCTTGCGGACGTGGTGTTCCATGTGCTGATGTCTCGAGTCGGGCATGCCATTGATGACTGGCGTCAGCAGCAGCCAGATGCTCCTGCCCTATTTTCTGCCATTGGGGGCGATGTGCCCACCATTTTGTGGGCTGACGACATAGCAGTGCCAGTCTTAAGCTCGTCTGCATCTCGGTTGGTGCCTCTGGTGCAATCTTTACTTCGATTTGTTCATGGCACATTGCGTGACTTGGGTTTTTCTCTGAACCTTGCCCTTGGTAAGACTACCGCTGTACTTTCCTTCCAGGGTTGTGACGCTGCCCATGCCAGACAGCACTTCCAATTTGAAGATGGCTCAGGAGTTTGGTGTGACCTCACTGGTGATTCCAGGGTTTGGCTTCATTTTGCTAGTTCCTATAAGCACTTAGGCACGATTTTTTCCTCCAGCCACACAATGCAGCAGGAAGTAGCTGTGCGTGTTGGCACAGCCAAACATGCTTTTGTGCACTTGTCTCGGCCACTGCTTACTAATCGTCACTTCCCGACTCGGTTGAGATTGCAACTGTTTCACGCTCTCATTACCACTAAGCTGACGTTCGGCCTTGCCTGGAGGCTCCAGCGTTGCCCTTGGGACAATCTTTTCAACAAACGACAATGTTTTCCATAAACGTTGTCGTATACATAAAACAATGTCGGATGACATTTTAAAGCCAAAAACAGAAAATCACAAAAACCTAGAATGACAGCAAAAAAAGTTTGAGAGCACAGAACATGAGGTTATAACGAACACGTTTTTAGGGTTTGAAAGCACAAGCAGGTGTTCAAGTAACACGTTTTTAGGGTTTAATGCTATAAGGTTCATAACGAGGACGCTTTTGGGGTTTACAACGAGCACGCTTTTGGGGTTTACAACAAGAATGTTTGTAGGGTTTGCAACGAGCCCGTATTTAGGGTTTACAGCGAGCACGTTTTTGGGGTTTACAACAAGAATGTTTGTAGGGTTTGCAACGAGCCCGTATTTAGGGTTTACAGCGAGCACGCTTTGGGGTTTACAACGCGTATTTAAAGGTCAGCAAGGCATGGCAATAACATCATGCAATTTGCGCATGTGTACGCCGTCAAGCACACAAACAGACAAGAGGCACACGACATTGCGCTGCATGCGTTGCAGTCTGTNGGCAATAACATCATGCAATTTGCGCATGTGTACGCCGTCAAGCACACAAACAGACAAGAGGCACACGACATTGCGCTGCATGCGTTGCAGTCTGTTCTTTCAGCACGTGCAAGTCAAGCGCAACTTCATCACGCATGCTGTATATACAATGGGAGTGGCTGGGTGGGCTGCCTCGCTTCCATGAAAGAACATGGGTGGAGTCCTTGCGTCAAACGAGCACACATTTGGAAA
>BGPT01002230.1:48268-102178 GCA_003297045.1 Symbiodinium sp. clade C Y103 | reverse complement strand
ATGAACTTAGCGAAGAGTGAAGGACGCACAAAAGAAGACGGAAGTACCTTGTTTACCGACGGCGAACCACGCGTGTTGTGGGTATATATATATATATATGCTCTGTGTTTGAATGACCTCAGGATATCTCAGGATGCTAATGTCCTAGAAGCCAAGAACATCCTCACTGTCGGCCGTATATTCTTTTCATATGTACAAGCTGTCAGCCGTCCTGGAAACTTCCTCCTTTTTCACACCCACCTTCCCATGACAGGGCCTGGTCGTGCAGGGTCCAGCACATCCCTCTCAGGTTCTGCTTCCTCGCTCTGCTTCGGGTCACAGACCTGCCATCCATGAACAGTGGACATGTTGGACACCTGCTGGTAGATGTAGGCCCCATGGGTATCCAAATATGTTGCAGATCCTGGAGGCTATCAAATGCTGTTAAGATCTAAGTTGCAACCACTTCTTTCAAGACCTGGCGACACCCCAGTAAATCGCCCATTGCAGGGTTGGAGCTTGTAGGTTCGGACACCCCAAGGTTTTTCCGAGCAGCCCCTTTGGGTGTGACCGTGCCAAATGGAGCATTTTTTTGTGACTGCTACGGGTCGGAATATGGCGTCACGTCCAGCTCTCGCGCTGCCAAAAAAAGTCTGTTGCCACTGGCCTTTTCCAATTCTCATCCAACCCTCATGTCATAGTCAAACCCATTTTTTGTTGATCAGAACATAGCACACTGCACGTACAATCACATGGGTTTCTTTGAAAATAGGCTACCCCCAAAATCCCACGCTTTGGTGATCAATTTCTCTATCAAATTCGCCTGGGTGTATCCTGATATCCCCCATTCTTGTCCCCACAAAATCCCCCGTAGATTGACCTTGCCTCCGTCCAAGGGACCACTCCCTCGCTGGAAGCTTTGAAATATCTCTCGAGTGCCACTGTCAGGGCCACCTGAGGTACCAAAAATGGGGCTTTCGAGGGAGCTCTCGACTCGCTCGACTACCAGATCCCGGCTCAACTTTATGTGGAAGTGGCAAAACATGGTAAAACCCAAGCGGCCCCCAATTCTTTTCCAACCCCAAAGCTTATCAAATTGCGTCTGTGCCAAGTTCCTTATGGTTGCTGATTTAAGCCCGGCCTGCAGGGTCTGTCTGGAGGATGGCGTCAAACCTTTCAGATTCAGAGTGCCGCTAGCCACATCCTTGGTACCATTTGACTTGACCATGATAGCCACTGCAAGCGGAGTGGAATGCTGGATGCCAGGACAGAGAGCTTCCAGAGGCCGTTTCCAGTCTCTGAGGTGCAAACTAGAACGACCTGGCAAGAGTGACCCAACGTTTGATGCCCACAAGAGTAAGTGAGGAATTACATGAACTTGATCGCTTGATCACCATTTGGACCGGAGTTTCTGCTGCCCATGATTGCAATGACAATCACAACTGCAATTATATAGAAGGCGGGAACGGCACATGTTTCAACATGAAGAGATAGATCCTCTTCAGTTGTGATACAGGGAATGAATGGACAATCGACCAATGCTCAGTTTCACGTGCAATCCCTGACATGGGTTGGTATAGTGGTCGGCAAGAGCCCAACTACATACCCTGTGCAACTGCCTTCATTTTCTTTGCCCTACCAATTGACTTGTATCAGTTCCAATTCAAAAAAAGAACGCCAGAACCAGAAACTGGGACTCTTCAGCAAGTTTCTTCATAAAATCCCTGCCGCTAGTGCCTTTACAGCTCAGGCGTGTTTTCTCTTTGCATGGAGTCACATCTTCGGGCCTTATCTTCCTCCACACCCAGCACATCGTACAGGAACTGCTCTGGAAAAGTCAGGTCGTTCACTGAGGTGCAATACCTTTGTGGCACCGGGCCAGGATCCTCATGTGCTGACTCCACCAGCATCGAATCCCATGGTTTATGTTGGCTTATCATCATTTACCCCATTGCAAAATAGCCATTTTCAGCTTTGTCAGAGTGCATACAGGACTTGATGACGCCAAGTTGCCGAATTCTCTTCAGGACCTCAGCCAAGTGTCAGCCAGAAACAGCCCCACGAACAGCCGACAAGCCGCTGAAGTTCATCACCAGGGCACTACGTTGTTGAAGAGGTTGTTCAAAATGGCGAAAAGGAAGACGGCGTGCGCGAAAACCCATGGAATCTCGTCGCGAGCTGCGGATATGGCGGAGAATACAGGGACCAAATATCTGGAACCAAGGAAGCTTTTGAAATATTGTCTAAAATTGGAAAACAAAATGTTTCAATGTGTACCGAGATCTTTTGTCAATCACAAATTGTCTCCTCGATCCTCCTTCTCCTCATGCTCAAATCATGATCATCTTTGCCATGCGTTGGTCGCTTGAATATGGACCCTACGGAACAAAACATCTAGATTCTTGTCCATAGGCTCCGTTGGATCGAAATCATATCAGTTGAATGTGAAAACCATGCGCTGATAGTCTATGTATCACTTGCACAATTGAAGAATGATCCCATTGGGCCCACGACACGAAGATAATTCCAACGCCTCCACAAACTCTCCAGGCATTGAGTTCAGCAAGACTACCCTTAGCACGCACTGGAATCGTATTTTCACGTTTTTGAAGCAACTTGCCCAAACACACGCCGCAGAACAGCCTCGAGGGCTTTCTGGGATTGACCAACCCATGGAAGGAACCAAAGCTTGTCATTGAAATTAAATGACCCTCAGCCTCTCATCCAGCCACCAGCTCTTTCGCACACCATGAAAGTTAAAACAAGGAATCAAGCAGCAGCCAGTCTTCCAATTTCAATCAGAGCGTCGCTCCAGACTTCAATAAGAAGCCCGCCAGTAAGACCATTTGGCCCAGCATACCTTAGATGTTCAAACATTTGGAGATATTGCATGGGTGGTTTGCTTCAGGATTTACATAAAATCATATCATGAATAATATGTACAGATACATATTTACAGTACAATATATCTTTTGAACACGCATGATCCCTTCCTCCGACGTCTCCATCAACGGCAGCTGCGACCAAAACAAGGCACTGCAAAGCTCCAGTTTCAGCAGCACCTCAGGAATGTGCAGTTTCAGTTTGCGGGTCGTCCGGAAGACCTGCTCTGGATGACACAAAGCAGGAATGGTCGGAATGGTACCTAGAGTCCAGAAATTTAGATGTCTGCCTTGATCTGCACAGGAGTATTGAGCCTATTGAATATTAGCACAAATCCTTGAGAGAAATCTGAATGGCCTGTGTTTGAAGCCCCCTTGAAGTTCTGTCACACAGCCTCACACAGCTACTTTGAAGCCCAGTAAACAGACACCGGGGCACGGTCTTGTCTCGCGCATCAAACGGCACCACATCGCTGATGATCAAGCTGTAGATGCAGTACAGAGAGAGGAGCCCTTGGCTCATCTGGTCCGATCAGCTATTTGTGATCTGGGAACCACCGGATTTGGGAGAGAGTGGCTTTGATCCGTTTATGGATGTTCAAGCTTAAGGTATATAGGAGATATGACTCACAGGTCCTAGGTATGCAATCGGTATGCAACCTGTGAAAGAAATAGAAACTCTGTCGCCTCGCTTGCCAGAGGACCTGGATGCGCAACCGCGCAACATTTCGCCAGGCAACAAGTCACCCGGAAAATCATGGGGATGAAATGCATATTCGCCAAGGTCAAGCTGACAACCTCAGTTTTGCAGATCTTCTAAAGAAGTGACTAGAGGGATCTAGATTCTACAAATGGATCCAAATGTATAGAAAGTGATCTTCAAACGGAACGGATCATTCCAAACTTGATTGCAACATATGCACATGGACATAGAAAATGTGAAGTAAAAACCTCGGTTTGTTTGTTTTTTTTTCCGGACCTGACCCATGCTTCTATCACCTCTTTCACCGACTCTTTGTCCTGGAATACTGTTTGAAGTGAAGTGCTTCAACAAATGCTTATGGATCAAAACTCTGGAACCCTGGTGAACATCAACATAGCTTGCAAAGGGATGTTGATCCCGATATGCTCCCAGATTGTTCGGCCAAAGCAAGCCACCATGAGGAACATGATGATAATCTGGATGTAGAGGTAGTCGTTACTGGAATCGAACGCAGCAGTCCCACGAGGAAATGGAATGGAATCGGGGACGGGATTTTCATACTTTCCAGCAGAAGCTTTGTGACCAAAGCATAGGATAGGAGATTTTAATCTCAAGAAAATACAGCAATCACGGCTCCTGTAAGACCTTCAAGAGATTGATGCTGTCATTGGCATGAACATGTCATTTTTTGAGATGCCAACACTGGTGAAAAGAACATCTCTCCTCTTCTCGCATACTCTCTCCTTACACGACTCACAAACCAGTGGATTGGCCAGAAACACATTTTTATCCAGAGCCTTTGGGACAGCACACAGACTCCTTTGGAAAGAGATGGAGGTACAATCACCTATTAAGATTTGAAGTATCGACACAACCACGAGAGAAGCTGCATGCGGACGGCCGCAAAGCAGCATTCGAGCGGAGAACTGCACCGAAGCTATGATAATAAAAGCAGAAACCACAAAAGAAGCAAGAAGAAAAACAAGGAAAATAGGGACAACTGATACTATGACATCCTCAGAAAGATTGAAAACTTCCCAGGTTCAATTCAATCCCCCCAGTTGCAAACATTCCTTGCCTTGAACCGTCGATAATGTATCCGAAGGCCCTATGGGACTTCCAACTGTCCTGTGTGAACCTGGCACAGCGGAATATGCAAAGCCCTGATTCAGCAGTTGGGGATGACATTGACAGTATGGGAAATATATGGAAATATACAATACATAGGCTGCATAGGTGCATCAAACAAATATCGTGCGCATGTAGAATGGTGCATAAATAGATGCCAAATCTCGCCAAGCCAATTGTACTCAATTGGATTTTTTCTTTGTACTTAATTATTGTGTCAGATTAGCATGAATCATCCATACGCTTCATATATCTTAATATTATCCATAATCATTACATGACTTGCCAAACCATGTTCCAACCCACGCAACGTGCCGGTAGGGCAAGCCCTGGATCATGGCGGCCATGCCAGCAGGCACCCTTGGAACAAGGTTTGCCCCTTACAACAGTTTTAGCCAGATATATACCATAGCGAAATGAATGATTAGGTAGAATTGATTTTGATCAGAATATATTCATGCAAATTCCATCTAATTGTTTGGATTACAATTTTCTCCCTTGAAGGGGTCATTTTGGCGATTCTTCCAGAATTTTAGGGGAGGTTTGCATATTAAAAAACCTATCTATCTATCGATCTATCTATCTATCTATCGATCTATCTATCTATCTACGCTTGGGGCCAAGCCTAAAACCATGGCATTTGCGATGGCTTTTGCCTTCGGCATCAAAAACCATGGTATTTACAATGTTTTTGTGTACTACCCTACAAAAAACACTGGTATTTACGCGTTTTTGAGCTTATTGCAGCAACGCGTTTTTATATGTCCAGCTTTAAAAAAAACGCTGTATTTTGCGATGTTTTTGCGCCCCAAGCGGAACAAAAATCGGCCGAAAAATTGCCCAAAAACGCTCCAAAACTGACCTCCAAAACCATCTTATAGGTGTCATTTTTATTTCCAACCCCGGACCCCCAAAAAACGCCAAAACACCACCAGCCTGAAGGATTTTGGGTGCCCTCGCCTCATGATCGCGGTCAGCAAGTTGTGGCCGACCTTCTTGAGCAGAAGGTCGGTCCCACCATCGACAGGCCGCTCTGTGGGAGCACGCAGAGCTTCAAAGAAGGCCCTGTCGACGGTGATCCTACCGGGTATGCAAAAAAATCTTTTGACGGGTTGGGGGATTCTGCAGTGGACCTCATTGTGGTCTGAGGACAGCGCGAAGGCGCTGCGGTGTTGCCATTCTCCGCATGCGCCTTGCGGTTTCACTCCTCGGCAACAAGAACAATAAGAAGGAGAAGAAGAAAAAGAAGAAGAAGAAGCCTGTAGCACACATGCACACACACACACACACAGCGCATAAAAGCAAGTTTGACAGCCGTTTGCTCTTTGTTGGGGCCCCGGCCTTGTTTGTCAGCAAATTCGGCCGGTAGCTCCAGACAGCCTGACGAAAGATGCGGCTGGTATACATTGCTGTGGAAAGCCGATTTGGCAAAGGGACAACAAACAAGCTCACGCAAGTCCAAACACAGTTGAGGTTCGCACGCCGCCGTCGCTGGCCCACGTCGCCAAGGACGGTGGGCGATTGGCTTTGGCCGACAGTCCCGCTGCGGGGGGCCGAGACGAACAGATGCAACACAGAATGGCAAGTCCGGGCGCCTGCGCGAGCGCGGCGGTTCATGAACCGCTTCTCGATGCAGCGATCCTGCTGCGGGGCGACGAAGGCATGTGACACACAGGAGAGACATGAAAGCGAACATGTATTAATGCAGTATAAATGATACAACCTCTGGGCTTGGGACCAATGTGGAGCCACCGGCCAGTGGTTGAAGAAACGGCGCCGCACCACGTTTCGCTTTAGGCTTTGAGCATGCAGGGTGATGTATGCCTGCAAAGCTGAATTTGAAACAAAAGAGCAGCAATAATAATCCATTCCGAGGCAGAGACCCACAGGCGGCGGGGTGCTGGGCATCGCCTCGAAATTCAGGCTCCGATTGAAGAAATGCAATTAATTTTCTTGGCTGTGACCGAGGAGGCGACCATTGAAAAGGAAGGCGCGGTGCGAAGGCGGAGCTTTGCCGCCTCGAACAGGAGGATGCAACACCAAGAAAGCAAACAAAATGCCAAAGTCTCGCCTTTGCACTATCCTTGGCAAGCTTATTGCGCCACTGTTTCTCATCCACGGAGAGGCCCCCGGCGCCAGCGATGATGTCAGATGGGTGTGTCTGTAAGTGCGCGTATGTGTGAAAGAATGCACGCAAACTGAGGCTGCAACAGTGGCACGAGGCTTGGGGTCGAGCAGCAAGATGAAAGTGGTACGACGGCGCACCACCTGCAGAACCAGAAGGCCTTCCCTAGCTAAGCATATATGCATGTTGACACATGTTGTCAGCCCGTCGCCTTCTTCTTGCCGCTCTTGATGAGGGTTGCGGTGAGCTCCGCGGACGGAACCTGGCAGGAAGCAAGAAATGCATGCGCCTCTTCTCATGATTCGCGAGGATGTCATGTCTGAGCTGTCGGGCCTCAACCGCCTCCTGCAGCTCCGCCAGGAGCGCCGAAGTCCTGTCAGGAAGTATGAACAGCCACGCTACATGCCATGCCGTGCTGAAAGAACAAACAAGCGCGCCTCGGGAGGAACCGGATCCTGGCAGGGAAACAAGCGGGTCAAGCCGCTATCTATCACGGTCCCGATCTTCACGCAGCCACGCCTCGAGGCCAATATCGGCCCAGCGCCCCTGAAACAAAGTGATATCGCCGATGCAGGTCATTGCCTGAGTGTGGCCGATTGGATATGCGAAGAGAGATTGTTGGACCTAAATTTTTAGGCCCGCGCAAGTTGCATGTTATGACATGGTATCCACATAACACGTCAATGATGATTTTCATGATTTCCCACAGGACTTACGAGATTTCATGAATTTCGCTATTTTTCTTTACCTTGGAATTGTTCTTCTTTACTGCGGCTCGTGGGGTAATATGAAGAGGCGGCTTTTTAATTGGTCTTTGCAATGAATTTTAATGTTAGTATCAAACGGCACATGTTGATAGTCAGCCCTTTTTTGGTCGTTGTTGCGTCAAGCACATCACCCTGCAGCAACATGTTCTTTTTCAAAGTTAACACGGGGCTTCATCCCAAACCTTGCTGGCGGGTTGCAAGCTTGACATGGACAGTTCCCTGATTTTTTTCAAGGCTGTCCAGACAGTGTGCAAACCTGGTTTTTAACTGGTATGGTGCACTGCCAGTAAGTTCCTATGTTCAATGGAATCACTGGTGGCCGAAATCAAACCATGTCTGCGCAGCTGTCTCTTCGTCACCGATGCCAGCGCTTCAGCGGTGTTATCACCGCCCACGATTCGGAAGCCCATTCGGGTCTCTCGGGCACAACCTTGTTTCACAAGGCCACGCTGCAGCAGCATCTCAGCTTGAACCATGCCTTTCTTAAGGGAATGACACTTCATGGGGTAAAAAGATGCTTTATGCGGCTTACGCCTTTCAAAGACGGCACCTTTGCTATCTTGGCGGCACTTTACAGCGCCGGTGAGCCATCCGCTGCAGCCACGTGGTGACCTTTGCGGAGCTTCTTCGTCACAGGCAAAATCGTTTCTGCTAAAGATTCAGCACCGGCTCCATGTCCTTACAGGGGAAGGTCAGAAAGTAATCCATAAACCAAACAAAAATTGAACACTTTTTTGTTTTTTTGGTAAGCTTTTGAGTCGCGCCTTTGTCGGCGACCTTAGCGGTAAGTGGCAAAACTGCGTACTTCTTACTTGTGGACTCACCACCAGCGACATTTCTCAAAGTGAACACAATGTGTCTTCCTTGAAAAATCTTGGCGGCCGTCTTGGTTGACGCAGGCTTCTTGCGCAGTGAGGCACGTTGACGGGCTAGAAAAGACTTGCCTTTTTTCCACTTTCTTTCTATCACACTTGGCAGCAGCTACATCCTTTCATGGAGCCTTCCGTTGACTGAACATTGGCTGAAGCTGTGTCAAATTCCAACACACCAGGGCCGAACTCTACCTGCGTGCTGTCTATAAATTCATCGTCTCCACTGATTGGCAGTCCTCTGAGCTTCGTCCCAGCTACGGTGGATTTCGTTGAAGAACCTCTCTGGTTGCTTCCAAGTTGTTGCTCCTTGACCATCTGTTTCCTTCACCCACAGCTGTGATGTGCCATCAACGGTGGTCTTTTTGAATTCCACCGTGTGAAATCTGAGGCAAAGTACCCCGATATGGAGCCCATGGAGCAGATCTCCACTCGACCTCATCCATGCCATAATACCGTCTCCACTGCATGGCAGTCCTCTGGGCTTCGTCCCAGCTACGGTGGATTGAAGAACCTCTCTGGTTGCTTCCAAGTTGTTGCTCCTTGACCATCTGTTCTCTTCGCCCGAAGTTGTAGCTAGCTACCACCTCGATCATCATCAGGACCCCCACGAATGACACAACATTCACATTGATGGGGCGATGAGGAAGATTCCCTGTTGAAGCGCAAAAGTGTTTCAGCAACTCAAGGCCCTCTGGTTTCAAAAGATTCATGCATCGGAGGGCTCTCTCACGGATTGGATCCAGTACTCGATCACGTTGCATGGCTTCCAGTGCAACGGTTTGGGAATTGCGGCTCAGCCGAGCAAAAGTGGAAATATCTCTCTCATTCCAAACAATATTGCGATGATTATATTCATGTTTGGTGTGCAGCTATGATGGGCTTATATGGAAAATACATGAATGAACTACATCATCCCTATAGACTTCTGGGGCTGGTAATATTTCATTATTGCTTCGGAGCAGAATCTTGATGCTGTATCCTGCTGTATTAATGCCATCTAAAAGTACACAACTCTTACTAGGATACGTGGAAAGCCCATCTATACTTTCAAACACCTTAAAAATTGCAGCCCCATCCAGACAAGTGGAAGATATTGCCTTCCTCTGTCCAAGTAGCAATTCTCCCGCTACTTGGATGATCATCCCACTTATCAAGCGATTAGCAACCGTGGTTAGCAAGTCCCCTAAGTGATTTATCCCATAGGTAGATGGGCTATAACTTTGGATACTAACCTTAAGAGTGCCAATGGCAGCTAACCATTGGAAAATGCAAAATAGTTATTTTGTAAAAAATAGCATTTGAAATAGTGTTTTGAAATAGTGTTTTGAAAAGCTTTGTGTTTGAAATAGTGTTTTGAAATAGTGTTTTGAAATAGTGTTTTGAAATAGTGTTTTGAAAAGCTTTGTGTTTGAAATAATGTTTTTTAGTGTTTTCTTTTGTTTTTTATTCGAAATTTTAGAAAACAAAGGAAAAAACACCAAAAAACACAAAAAAAAAACACTAAAACACTAATGTTTACCAATTTTTGGAAAGAACAAATTGTAAAAAATAGCAGGTTCTTTTATAAAAATTAGTGTTTTGTTGTGTTTTTAAATGTGTTTCTTTTGTTTTTTATTCGAAATTTAGAAACAAAGGAAATAACACTAAAAACAAAAAAAAACTATTTTTTAAAGAAAAAAAATTAAGAAATAGCATGTTCTTTTGTGTTTTTGTGTTTTTTTTTACTTTTTTTAGTGTTAGTGTTTTTGGTGTTTTTCTGTTGAAAAGCAGACTTTCTGAACATGCTATTTGGAAATGCTAATCTAAAAGCAGGCATTCTGAAAATGGCATTCTGAAAATGCTATTTGGAAATGCTAATCTAAAAGCAGACATTCTGAAAATGCTATTTGGAAATGCTAATCTAAAAGCAGACATTCTGAAAATGCTATTTGGAAATGCTAATCCAAAAGCAAAAAAGCACTAAAATAAATATTTGTATGTCGGTCAGTGGTTAACTGGATCCGAACGCTTAATACTAACCACTTATGAGCCATGGGGCGATCCTCCAAGTATTCCCAAAGCTAAACATCTGAGGCATCCAAAATACCCATCCCATCTCATTACTTCTTGGTTGATGGGTTTCCCCACTATGCGCTGTCATAATCCCCAATAAATTAGGTAGTATAATATCTTTAAAAAACAATCAGCCAGGGTATAACTTTCATGGCTCATCTATCTCAGCACTCTCTCTCTCTCTCTCTCAACATCTCGCGCCTTTGCCTGCTGAGCGTCTGTGTGGGGATCCATCATCAATGCTGGGAATAAACTCAGATTAATCAAAAAAAAAGGATCATGAGCAATCATAATCCTGCAGAAACCTGGGGCCTCGAGGGTGTATATATATATATAATATATATATACATATATAACACATAAATACATATATTATATAATATATCATATATAATATATAATATATAATATATCATATATAATATATAATATATATATATATATTATATAATATATATATTATATAATATATATATATATATATTATAATATATATATATATATTATAATATATATATATATTATATATATATATATTATTATATTATATTATATATATGTACGTATACATATATACATTAATACATTATAGTATAGTAATTCTAAAATATATATATATATTGTTTGTTGCTAAACCTATGCAGTAATTCCACTTTTCGCAGGGAACCCCGGAGACTCTCTGCACATTCTGAGGTGCAAACCCCATGCCATAAAGAATGATGCCTGTGCAAGGGACTACATCGGGTTCCTTCACAATTGTTTGGATAAACAAAATATAGACAAAATATAACAGAATTGCCCAGCCTCAAAGGAAAACGCATGGGTTTGGGGTATAAACACATGCCGCATCAGTTTTGATTCACCATAAAATCGCAGGACAGGCCAGGAACAAGTCACCAGGCTCAGGGATGCCTGCGATGGCAAGGATGGTCCAAAGGCTGTGATCTCCTTGTCCACATTCAACTCCGAAGTCATCCACTTGGACTTGAATCTGCAGCCGGACACCATCAGGGTTTGTCTGAAAATTGTGGGAAGACCCAAAAAGTTGTTTGGTTGATCATCATTTTTTACATCAAAATTGTAATTCTTGGAAGTACGGGTAGCCCCCCAGCATTGGATAAACCCATCAATGGTCGGCGGTGCTTGGATGAGGGGGGACACTCTTGGACCGCACTTCCCAGACCTCCAGATCCGTTTCCCCCACCAGCCACCCTCCTCCAGCTTGGTTTCCCAACTGGTCTGGGATAGTCCACCACCCCCGCTGCTTCATCCAGGGGGTCGACACATCGGAGCACGTCCAGCAAGTTGTAAATGGCCATGGGGAGCAGCCTGGGTAAATGGGCTACAGAAGCAGCTGGCAATGCATATGCTGCATATGCTGCGTAAGCAGATTTGGGGACTAGGGACCCCTGTCTTTTCATTTCCATCTGGTCATCTTGGTCTTAAAACCAAAAATAGAGTGAACCCCCCCCGCAGTGCAGTCTGAAACTCATGTCTCGCTGCCTCAGTGTCAAGTTCGATGAGTAGAAACCTACTCAATGTGGGTGGTACTCAGCCATCTCACAGAGATACTAGAAGCCAAGAAACAAATGGCACCAGATGAGGCTCGACTCTGCGACACGAGATAAACACCTGTGCGGATTAGTGCAGATTAGTGATCCATGATCTGTGGATCTGCCATGGGCTTCCTAGATGTACTGTGATTGTCCAACTCACATTATAATACCCCGTTCAAACTTTAATCACTGCATCCCTTAAATTCCCTGAGCTGGGAATAGCTGAGTCGGTATTTTGACGCTTGACACAAGCAGCCAGACCCCAGTCTACTGCTCCAATCTGGAATGAATCCACAACTTGACCTGCCAGATACCCATTGGATCTGCAGGCATCAACTGCCTCGTTATGGAAGGAGACCCTGCAAGAAGCCTCAAAGCCAGCGAGCGTTGCTGCTCCTCTTCACAGGAAATTTAAGCAGCGCCGCCGTTGACAACCAAGTATCACAGTATCACCATCTAAATCTAAGATGATCAGCATCACAGCAGGAAGAGTCTCGTCGCTATCGTACTATCGGTATCCTCGTCATCATTTTTGTAGTCATCTTTCATCTTGCAGTTTTTGTTTCACACTCGTGGACAGTCAGCGTAGGTCTGGCACACATACGATTTAGTCCTAGACCGAAAGTTGCAGGGTTTCCAGCCCGGTGTAATGATGCAAGCAGGCTTCTGAGGTCCCTTGCCCGAGGCTTGCAGAATGATGCACGGACTTCCCTGGCAAAGCCGGAGGGAAAGCGCTGTGTCACAATATTGGGTCTCTATCTGGTACAAAGGAAATGGAAGTGTTGCAGGCTGAAATGACACAGAATACATCCATTTCAATTCTGTTCCTCAAAAGGGTCGAAGAGGACCCGGACAAACATCGGGAACAAGAAGAAACTGCAAATCAGTCTGGCCGAATGGATGTGCCATAACAAATATTTTTCTTGCAGGTGTCACAACCGAAATTTGTTCGCTCTCAAACACTTGGTTCAACAGTGCTGAAGGACTCAGAGAATTCCATTTGGAAATTGGAGTATCTCCAGGTCAAGCGCTAGCCGCTAGACTAGAGGCTTTGAATCTCTAGAAACTCTGGGCAAAGAGCTAGAAAAGGAGTATCTCCAGGTTACGGCCGGTATGACTTTCAATATACACTAAGTAGTGACCTAATAAACCATGAGTGACATATTACACTCTATTGGTGTTTGAAATACGCTATAAGTAGATAAGCTTGAATTCCATTCGTTGCACTTTCGATGATTCGCGTCCAGCCGGGATCGCCTTTCTTCTTGAAGGAAATATGGTGATCTGGACAACGGCAGGCCACATTGGAGATTCGTGTATATCAAGAGTGGCTGCAAAGAGCACTGGCAACATGAGATGTTTGTTCATCCACTCGCAGTCATTCGCTCTTCAAAAAACAATGTGGCTCAAAGAATTTCCACTGGAAGTACAACTACCTGATGGCAAGCCATCCAGAGAAGGCACCTACGGTGCTGTGATCATCTTGCGTCTCTTCCTCTTGACCATCCTGTCAGAGCCGCCAGAAGTTGGGAGATGTTGACCCATGACATGGATCCGGAGAGTACATCAGACCCTTGCGGCAACATCTGAAGGTCGAAGCCATGCCATGAGGCCCACGCATTTGGCGGGCAAACAACCAGCAACAAGGGACCGAAGATGAACCTCGGCAGTGCCGTTTCATGCTCCCTGATCTTTGTCGCATCAAGATGGAGTCGGACCCTCTCGAGTTATATCTCTGGGCCAGAGGAACGTTGAGAAATTGGTTTGCATTGCAATCAAAAGGTTACAAGTGCCATTCAAGTTCAGGCTCATCCTTCAACTTGCAAGGCTGCAAGCTTAAAGGGGGCTCGTGGACCAGAGATTAAAGAGGTGCTGGGATTCCCAGAATTAATTTCGTAATTTCTATGGTCCGTCCCACCAATTATCCTGCATGGGGTTCCTGATCATCATGAGTCCTCACCTACCAAACATGGACCCTGATAGTCTTGGCACCAATGAGATTGAAAAGCCAGCAACAATGGATCTGCCGCTTGCTAGTTGCAAGAAGAGACGTTCATCTTGATATTTCTGACCAACTCTTAGACTGTACACTTACATCATCTTACATACACTTACCACAAGTCCCCTATGACCTGTGTCCGCATCCAATTCCTTCCACCTCCAAAACCTGCTCCCAGTGTCCCTTGGCAGGCAGACTCCCAAATCACTGACAGCACAGCTGCGGTGACCACAACAGCTGGAATGATCGACAATCCCAGGACGGCCTTCACCTGGCAAATTTCACAGCTTCACAGCTTGACAGCTCCATTTTGAAAAAAGGACTTCCAATCCATCGAGCGGGATCTCTGTCCTAGACAATTCTTGGCATTCTAGAAAATCACCAGAAAATCAGTTCATAGCGTTCATATAGAAATGTCTGCATCGAAGGTGGTTGAGTTCCGCATCATCCCCGGGCAAAAAAAATCGCTTCGGCCACGTCCCAAGGTGCCTGGTACCTTTTCCAGGTGGAACTGAGGCACTCGATGGGAAAGCTCTTGAGCGGATCCCTGAGATGCTCGCTGGAGACAATTCACAGGGTGGGCAACTTGTTTTTTTGCAGTCCAAAATAGTCCAAATATTTACTTTCTTGGCAAGTTGTGCATTTCGACTTTCTGGCAATCAGGCTCAAGTTGCGAATGGCAGACCTTTTTTGGACAAATATTGTGTGGCCACCCTGGCCATGGCCGCCAAGGCTCAAAATGAGTGTGCTCATCCATACAAAGTATTCCTTGGCACAGCTCATCGGCAGCAAATGTGCCCGGGTGAGGTCAGGTGAGGTGAGAAGGCAAGAAGTGTTCTCCAAAAAAGGGCAGATCGTAGACTGCAAATTGCTTGTCCATAGATGACATAGATGTCTACAGCAAAAACACATCCCAAATCCATTGTGATTCCCGCGGTGGCATCACAAGTCATCACAGTGTCTCAACAAAAAGCTCCGTGATGACACCACTTCCGCGCCCCAATCCTGAGATCTCACGCGCCTGGGTATTTTGGAGGTTGTGGGTAATGAACTCTTGGCTCGTTGCCTGGCACAGCAAGTCCCAAAACGAAAGACCGAAACGAGAAGTTCACTGCCCAACACACCTTGAGGGTGATGGCCATGAACTGGAGATGGTTCACTGCAGCCCTGGCCACAGCAAATTCTCAACAGTTGGCAGCACAAACTCTTAATAGATCTTGGAAATTCGAGGCATTTCTTTAGTTCGACACAGTGAACGTAGCCTGAACATGTTCAAAGAACGGAAAACATGCAAAACCTCCTGCCTCAGAATGAAGCATGAAGTGGACATCAAGGATACACCTCAGAGAAATAGCACCATGCATTTCTGTGGCAAACGGATCTCAACTATCACCCAACCTTTTTTGACTTCGAGGCATCCCTTCAGAGACCATCGGGTGTTCTCAGATGATTGCCTGCAACAACACATGTACGCCATGTTTGCATATGTTTGCTAGATTCATTAGATTCCCTACAAAATCTCACAATCATGGAAAACTTGTAAATGGGCACGGAACAGCAACTTCACATTGTCGGTAGGGTGATGTCCCATCTCTTGTACGAGTGGCAACAAATCACAAGAGAAGTGTCAAATGTTCACCAAAGAAGTGTCAAATGTTCAACAGTTCAACCCGTGAATCTTCAGAAGAACTTGATTGAGGTGATGCTCCTCTTCGCCCTTGCACATCTTGCAATAAGACAAGACACATGAGCTCCAGTGGGCCAGCAGCAGGATGACATATAGCAATAGGTACATGCCTAGGTGTTAGCACCAGGGCCATTGACCAGTCCAATTTCCTGCAACTTCTGAAGCCTTCATGGTTTCTACATGAAAAAAGTCATGTTGAGACTGCAGGCTTCAAGGAGAGCTAGTCCTCATAATTCTCTCTAAACTGCCTCATTTTAACCTTCTCAAAGGGTGTCGTTAAATGCAACCAGTCAGGTTCCAAAATGCACATCCTCAAAGTTCCGACCTTTTTCCAAGCGGCCAATTTCAATGATCATGCTGGGCCATTCCCTGGCCCATTCCTGATCACCTGCCAAGCCGCTGGTCATGGTGAACCCACCAAGAGACTGTGTGTGTGTGTGTGTGTTCTTCACCTATTATGCTATGTCAAAACATCCAGGAAAGGAAGAGATATTGTGGATATTCTATGTTGCTGTGGTTCCGAAGAGTTTTTGTTTCATCCACAGAGATGTACACCCCCCAAAATGGCCATGATCTATGTCTGAAAAGATCCTCCAAACCACATCAAATTGGGCTTCTATGTTAGATTCAGGGGTGTAATTTTCCATAGATCATAGGGATATCAGGATATATCAGGTACAATCCCCCGAACCAATGTATCCAATGTTCAGTCTAGCGGCACGGCTGGCACGGATCCGCTTCCACCGCCGCGCGCTCTGGATCTGTGGCATAGCCTGGTGGCGCAGCGAGCCCCTGGCTGTTCCCATGGAAGAATCTGTCAACCCCCAAACTAACGAGGTTGCCAGTTGAGTCCCAGTTGAACAGTTGCTACTAAAATTGAAATAAGTTGTTCAAAGTTATGTTGTCTTGATTTATCTTAATTGTGACTTATCATTATCATCATTATTGCTAACAACAGTTGGTATTATCACTACTATTGTTATTGTCTATTGAATTATCATGAAAACTTTGTCCAGAGAGGCGCACCGCTGTTGCACTGGTCACAGCGAACGCCTCTGCCTTGGATGAGGATGAGAGGTTCACTCGTTGCAAGGCTGCCAGGTGACACTCTTGCCGGAAATCAACCCTGTTAGCAATCGATGCTAAGTTTGATAGCTCATGATATTTTACCATATTTCGATGTATTAACGCTGTCACCTACAAACGTCCACAGGAATCCAAACAGGCAGGCGCATCGAAACAGCACATTCTCAACTCCACAAGCCAAGGAACTATTCCCAAGGCACAAGTTCTCACCTGGCACTTGCGATTTCTAGCCATTGGGTCGTTGAGACAAACTTTTGCTAGCATTGGAATACGCTAGCCGCAAGAACCATCCACAACCATCCACAACCATCCTAGTTTCTTTTCCAGATGTCTAGAATTGGCAACAAAAAAAAAAATCAAAACCTCGGATGTTCACAGCTTTCACCAATCCCAGCTGTTTTTGCCAGCTATCTTTGCCGCTGCGCCTAGGCATCGTTCCTTCACAGCACAGGGCAGGAGGAGGCCATAGGCTTCGTGAAAACCAGGCGCCTCAGAAGGCTTAATATACTAAAGGGTCAAACAAATATCTTAAGAAAAAATACACCAGCAGAAGCTTGATGATTGGTTTTGCTTACCTAGTTGTGTATATGTATATATATATATATAGAGATAGAGAGAGAGAATAATATAATATATATATATACATATATATATATATGCATATATATAGATATATGTCAGTATGTATGTATGAATCATGATATAAATGGCTACTATGTGGGTGGAAAAGGGCTCGATTCTGATTGATGATCGGGTAAACCACCACAGTAGTGATAATATAGGCTACTGCATACAATATGCTACATGTTACATGTGGAGAGTATCTCGGTTGAAGTACCTATACCCCCATATAAGGTACAATCCTCTTCAAATACTTGAAGCAAGGTAGGATACCCCCCAAGCATTCACCAGCGTTTGTCGCATGGTCACACAGAACTGATTGATGAACTGATTGATGAACTGATTGATGTGTAGGAAACCCCTACCGAATTGGGGACATACCATTCAATATCATTGCCACTGACTCACAGGGATCAGAGAGATGGCACCTTTTCTTCGCAGGATGGACCTTTGCCATCCACAGTGCTGGAACCACCGAGGGATTACACACATGATCCATTAAATATGTATATAGATTGTACTATTTATATATTATGTATGTGTATATATATATATACATATATGTACATACATGTAAATTATAGAATATCATGTATAGATTGATACTAAACAAGTCTTCTGCTGCATGGGTTGTTCCAACACTTCAAGGCATGTCGGTTTCTACTTTACGCAACCCAACAAAAATATGGCATAGCCTGCAAAGATGGCGGCGGTCAGTATGATCAGTCCAAAGGTGATGTATCCGAAGTGCTTGAAAATGCCTGCCAGCCATGAGCACCGTTGCATCTAGAGCCATGAGGTTAGGCAAGCTCCGTTTCTCCGAAAATCGGATATATGATGCCCCAACATCCGATTTAAAGTATCGTGATGTTCCGCATTAAAATGGCCATACAGTCGAGCCTATGCCAGTTCAAGACAAACCCAACTGGCCAAGCTGAGAAGGTTGCGGGTCGTATCCCCCAGTCATTGGTCACACCATCGAGTCAAAACAAATGCGCTCAAAATGCAACACTACCTTTTCCCTCACGACGCTGTCATCCAAAGAAAATCCAAAGGCTCTAGAAAGAAATCTGAAGCCATAGACACTTCAGCTATCTGGAGCTAGAGCTATCTAGAGCTATTCAAGCCACTCCATTCCGCTTGGCCGCTCACCTTTGAAATGGATCCACCGGGGCGCGGCGCCCTTTTGCTTTCGGTCGCATGAAAAGAAGCTCGACATAGAGACTTGCCTGGCCCAAACATTGGCCCTGAACAGTGACTTGTCGATGTGGTCGACAAGTTCCCGGAGGGAGATGAAGATCTTTCTTGATCTGCCATTCTTTCTGCAACAGTAACACTTCGCGATTCCATTCGTATGCAGGAGCATTTCTGATGCTATCAACGACAATTTTCGCTTGCATCCTGGACAGTGTGCAGCCGAAAGTTGTCGTTGATAGGCCCCCGATTTGGGGCATCTGGTCGAACCTGGTCCAGAACGAGCAGGTCCAGGAGGGCCTCTCCGGGTTTCCCGCATCGCAAAGCCGCGACGCGGTGTACTCCACCGACTCCACTGACTTGGCTCGTACCATGCCGAAATGAGGCCCTGAGAAGGTGGCTGTGTGAATATGTTTGTCTATGCAGCCAAAGCAGGTGTGGATTGTAGGCATAGCGGCGTAGCGTTGATATTCAACCACTCTTCATCGTTCGCCGACGAATCGTGCCTGAAAGAGCTGCCAGTTCTGGTCATGGCACGTCGAGGATATTTCCTTTTGCAAGGGTTGCCTTCTGGATGGCCCGGCTTCCCACTGACTCGGACTGGGGCTGGGGCCAAAATGCAAAGCCACCAATCTCAACAAAATAGACCAAAATAGTGGATTTCTTCAGTTTGCCAATCTCTACTTTGCTACAGATAAATTCTGGCCAACGTTCAGCGTTACCCTAGTTCCTGCGGCTGCAAGTCACCAGTCGCCTCCGCGGGAGGTCGAAAATCCTCTCTTCTCGGAGTGCATGTACTCAATCCTTCGGTAGGCCGGAACGGTTGCAAGTGCATCATGGTTGATTTGCCTGACCCATCTGACCCCTTGCTTCATTGCACTGGAGGCTGGAGGCCTGTCTGGTTTTACTTCCATAGTTGTTGAAGCAGGTTTTCACGCAACAGGCGTTGCAGCCAAAGCTCTCGGATAAGAAGATACTGCCAATCCGCGCAGCAGGGCTACACAGGCTGCCTCCTGTTGCCTTGGGCTCAGCAAACCATGCAGCTTCACCTGCTCTGACAATTGATTTCAACATCAAAGCCATACAGTCAGTAAAATTGAAAGAAAACTAAGGGCGCTAGGGTTCAACGGAAATCAACGCAAGAATAAGACATGAATTGCTATGCATGAAGACAAAATATGTCATAAAAGTCCCTTGCACTCACGCATGAAGAAAGTGTTTCTTCGCCCAGGGTATCGTGGCAGTCAAAAAGACAGAAACAAGACTTGGCAAACCGCGTCTATTCAGTCGCTCTGGTGTCCGCAGTGTGAACCCTTTGGAAATCAACAAGTCTGATTCAGCTACCAGGCACGGTATCCGTTTTCAATCTGGAGGGATTGGGAAGGTCATGCCCCGAGGCGTTTTGTGAATCGTTCCTTGCAGTGCTATGAGTACGCTGCCCAGACTTCGGGATCGAGGTTTAACGCGATGAAGACTTGCACTATTTGATGCTTCTTGCCGGGCAGGGACAGCAGCTGATTATTTCAAAGTCTGCCTTTGCTGAAGCAACAAGGACAGCTGATTCCTGAACGAAAAAGGGTGCAAATCACCTTGTGGAAAGTCTCGCTTCTGAACTTTGCTCGGCAGTGTCCGGCGCTGGAGCTGTTCTGTTGAATTAAACTGCGGGGAAACATGTTGTTGGGGAAAAATCCTTGCAACGGTAACGATGGAGGCAAAGATGAACATTGGACAGCAAAACAAGATGGTGGCTACTGATTAACAGAACTCGGAAATCACTAAACAGCCTGTATAAAGTCGTCCTTTGCATTCCTTTGCGATTTCTTTACATCTTGGCTTTGCGAACCAAACGGACTTTGCTATTGGTGGTGGCGGGGAGATAGATGGTTTTCCCTCACATGGCCAGCAATCACCACACCAGCAGTGAGGCTGCAGCAAAGCTGGCGAGAATACTGAGGAGAGGATAGTCGCCACCTGCAAAAAAACCAGGGACGCAGCCAAGGTCACCCGATGTCATGCAACCCGGAAGTAAGGGTCTCATCAACCGAGGCCATGGTCTAATCATGTCTAATCAACCAAGGTTTCATGGCAGAACTGAGCCTCGATGGGCTTGATCACTTGCGCTGTGAGAAGAGGTTTGAAGGGCAGAAGTTCCGTTGCCATCCTGTCCAGTGGAAGGGCGCCACAAGTTTCCAAAAGTCTCTGGAAGACATTGTTTCAGTGAATCACGGGCATTGAAATGCCCCATAAAGCATGGAACCCTGATCTAGCTGTCTAGTTGTATCTGAAGTAAGAATGATGATCTGCATGCATGCTGTGGGTAGTTTGTTATTTTCACGAGTTTACGATAGGACGATAGGGCAAAGGGCAACACAAATAGCATGAAGACCAAGTACTGCATGTTGTTGAGTTCGGTACGCTTAGATCGCACTGAATACTTAAACTTAACTAGAAAAGCCCTGATGAGTATAACAGTATCACATAGAATAACAACGAAACCACAACCGCCTGCTCCATTGATACTCCAGGCGGTGCCAGGCCTGGGAGGAGTTCTGCAGCAAGGACTTGGCTAGCTCCTGCACTGTGAAACAGTGAAACACATCTAAGTAAGTATATTCTAGTCCTGTATGTGGGAAGTTAGTCCTTTTTTTCTGGTCACATATCCTCAAGGACGTTTTGCAGAAATCGTGACATGGGTGAGAACGTCGGCACCTCCAATAAATCCAGAACAGATGCAATCGGTGGCGACAAGAAATTCTCCAGACACGGGAGGCAGCTCCTGTACTTCTTCACCTTCTTCCTGCTTGATCTGCTTGTCAGTGGTGACCCGCCAGATTGAAGCAGCCTCCGCCGGATCACCAGCAAGGATTTGTCTGGAACGCAACGGAGCCAAATGAAAAGCCATGCCAAAGATGGTCAAAAATTTGCGAGTTTGAATCTAGGGCAGCTTGATTCCGTTGCCCCAACCTGCGCCATCTTCTCATCAAGCACCTCTCCGGCTTTGAAGCGGATGGAGATCCTTGGGACCATGCTGCAAGGTACAAATGTGTTTCGTGGGTGGTTCTGTTGCCTCTCGTCAAACTGCCAGGTCTTCCTTATTTTTTGATGACAAACAATGGGATTTTAGGGTACCTTATTTTGGAGAAACCGTGTACTGCTCAGGAAGATCTTTTCTGCCTTGGTGCGACCGTTCAAGGTTCAGTGAGTCTGGATGAAATTGTTTCAAGTTTCAAGAATGCTGTTTTTGAGCAGTTTCACATCCCCCTCACCCAACATGCCAGACCGAGCTACGCAGTATCTTTTGCAGTGTCTTTTGCATTGGACATACCTTGGCGATTGAAGGATGTCCGTTGTGCTCGGTCCACTGCTTCCAAACCCGGAATTCCGCTTCTGTCTAATGCTATGGTGCAGCGACCAAAAAAACATAGTTCCAGCCGTCCAGCCGCACCATTTGGAAGAGACAGAGACGCAACAAGCTAGTCGAACTAACTTCCTTTGGGCACACTGTAGCCACTGGTGGGACCCAATACAGTTTCCAACACCACTGAAGAATGCAGTTCCGATACCTTGTCGCAGCTCAGTCTTCATCATTTCCGCAGCCACCTACACCATAGGGAGCCCCATGCAGATATCCCCACTGGTTTCAGAACATCGGTACCATGAGACAGTGACCTCACTATTTCACTATTTCACTATGGCCTGCAACTGCTCCAGTGCGGTGTTGAAACCTCGAAACCCAGGTGGAAAATGATTCCACATTTGCAACATGTCTAGTTCCACTTCAAGTCTGTTGGTCAAGTCTGACTGATGGCCAATGTCCAAAAAGGCAATAAATCTAGTGTGTTGTCTATGAGTTGTAAAAACACGTTTGGAAATATGTGCGCTCTTCACTTTCCCTGGTTTTCTCTCTCTATCTCTCTCTCTCTCTCTCACTCTCTCACTCTCTCTCTCTCTCTCTCTCTCTCCCTTTGTCTCGCTCTCAAACTTAAAGAAAACTGCCCACACCCTCCAAATGCAACCGAGCTGCCCTGAATCAAAGCCACAAAGCTGTCGGCGAGCGTTTTGACATCAACCACAATCTTCGGAAAGTCGGTGAAGAGTTTCCTTGCGAAATGCGTGAGTCACACGGAAACAAACATCTGGTAGGATGTTGGTGCTGAAACAATCAATTTGGCTTACTTTCAAGCCCATCCCATGTGGGTATTGGCCATGGGGTTCTGGATAACCTTGGGCCAAATGCAAGAGCTTCCCATCGGAGGTCCAAGGTTCTGAAATAGGAGATGAAGGTCTTGGATCAACTCGGGTTGCCCCAGCGTGTTCACTACCTCACGGCTACCATCAGCGGCTGCCAACTACTTGTGCCCATTGTTGAAATCCGACAGCGACACAGCAGAGGAATTCACCAGATCTATGTTGTATTTCCGCCATGGTGGATGTGCTTGAGTGACAAATTGTAGAGTGCATTGAGTGCATACTCGATTTTGTTTGACGGTGGATTTGGGGAATTGCTGGGAAGTACAAATTCCCAACAAATTCAGTAGATCATAAAACTTAAATTGAAACAACATGTTTAAAAAAAAAAAAAAAAACTTTTTTGCCGTGTGGAAAACAGCTGGTGTGATCCCTCGGAGGCTCTCTGTGCTTCCACGGCACGGTGTTCAACAAGCCCAGGACACCATCGCTGCTTACGCTCTTCACAGCCTGTGTTGGAAAGAGATGCGGAGATGCAGGTAGTACCAGGTAGGTAGTTCCATGTTGTTCCCGTGGTGTTTTCCAACACCCTTCAGAAAATGTTGGACTTGTATCTGTGAAAGGTGTGATTATTAAAGTGGAATTATACTTTCCAATATAATCCAGTGTCATTATATATAAACAGTATGTGTATATCTATATATTGTAATATGTGCGTGTAAATCCAATAGGTCCAGTATGACTATATCATATGTAAACCTTTGTATATATAACATAATCCAACAAAATCCAAAATATCATGATTATATATAATCCCATATACTATATGATATATGCATAATCCATGTTCCTCCTATATAACAATATAACCCACTTAAATCTACTTCAAGTGCACTGGACAGTCTGATGTTGGCACCTCCACAACCAGCTCCAAGATCTTCCCCACAGGCTCACGCACGGAGTTCCAAACGCGTTTGATCTTTTGCAGCAACGTTCTGCCTTGGTGCCGCTTGGTGCTGGGAAGTGCGCGGATCAGGAGAGACTGGAGTCCAGGATGCACCATCTCACCAGTTGGGAAGAAAATGGAAAACTGCTTGGCCTTCAGGAACTCCCATGGGGGGCAGTTGGGAGGGAAATGGAGAATCAACATCAACTTAACTATCGTAGTTTTGGACATGCCCAGCTGTGCGGACTGAGCTGCATCTGCCGATCAACGTTCTGGTCTCCGCAATCTTGTCCTGGCCGCCAGAGAGTTGCCTTGAAGGAAACCCCGAGAACCCAAATTGAAACACCTGGAGAAGGCTGCAAGACTCTGTCCACAAGCCACAATAATCAAGGTATCCATATTTCAATATTTTGACAAAACATCTTCCACCAAATCGATCCAAAATCCAAAAGCATATTTCTTTGGTTTCCCCTCAACCCAGCTGACAACCGACTGGGCAGTTCCTTGAAGACTTCCCGGAAGTGGCCGAAGTACTTCTGCCCAAGCGCCTTAATCTGCTCAATCTGGGCAGCACCTGGGTCACGGAGAACCCGCTCAGTGGCTCCAACCTAGCTTGGGCCTTGAACGCAATTGTACATTGTACATGAGGTCTCAAGCTTCGAAAAAAGATGTAGATGATATGTTTTTAGATAGAGCTATAAATATATATATATACAATTTTTCAGAGATAGATTTCGAATTATATATAAAGTATAGACATTTGATGATATATGATATATGTTATATGTAGTAAGATAGATTTGAGTGTTGATCCCAACTGGAGTCCAAGGCACCACAGTTCTCCTTCGCACAGAGATCATCCACCTGCAAGACTCGTGGTTGAATAAGATCTTGCTGCATGGAATTTATGAGCTGCGGAAAAATTGGTGGAGAGGTTTGCAAGCCCTATCCTCAGGTACCATCTGGCGCAGGCGTGTGTTTGTTTGTGGGGGGCTAAGTGTTCCCAGCATTTGTTGGTACCCTACTCTTGACCCTTCCGTGCACTCCAAGCCACTGGTTTCATGGTGCCCAAGTCATCCAGAAGGGAGGTCAAGAAGCTGTTCCCATGGTCTGGAGCATCCACCAAAGACTTCTCCAGGTACCTGGGCCAGTGCGCCGCATCCAGGTTTCTCTTTACCAAGACCATGATCCATTACAAATCAGGGTGCAGATTGCATCCCCATTGTTGATATTTTTCAACCCCCAGTCCATAGTTATTTCACATCTCAGTTTTTTATGGGACCGACGCGGCAATCGGCACTTACCCCGGCGACCAAGTCACAGAAGCCAAGTGCTGAGCACTTTGTCAGACTTGCCCCAGGCCCTGGTGGGCAGGTGCTAAGAAGAGAACATGGAACACGGGAAAGGAATCAACCCCTGGTGAGATCTCATGCCTCAACCACTGGGGCGCCTCTTGGCTGCATCCTTCAAGGGCTCCAGAAAGGTGGACATCTGGCCACTCACCAAAGCACTCATCAGATTTCCACCTCAACGCGACCCTGGCAACCAAATGCAACCAATGCATGAAACCCAATGCTTCAGATGGTGCAGATGGTTCAAGACAAGATTTGGTAGATTGGTCCAAATCCAATAGATCAAAGATGGTTGATTTTAACCGAGACTCCAACATCTCCACTGTAATTCATGCCTTTGCGGGTTCCAAATTTGGCAGCCTGATCTGGACCCATCCCCCATTGGCAAGACGGATCACCATCAGTCCCAGTGACACAGCACCATCAGAGCATTCTGCCACTTCGCCGCTGGAATCTCTCGTAAAGCCACGTCGCGCTCCAGTTCCAACACAGACCTGCAGTGTGGTTTCCAGCTTTCCAGCGCTGGAGCAAAGGGTGTGGGAAAACTTGCCACCAGCCAAAAACCATCAATGGATATCAATCAATGTCAATACATCATAATAATCATATATCATCATATATCACTGTCAATCAGTGAAAAGTTGCATGACCTGAGGCACCCACGAGGCTATGGAGGTCGGCAGGTGCAAAGCTTCTTCACCTGCGATCCGACCGCAAGGACAGCTTGAACACCCCCGTTGGATCAGCGCAATGACCCCAACTTCTAAGGGCAGCATGCAGCAATCATGAAGTCATGAAGTCATGAAGTCATGGAGCTTGGAATCTTGGAAGGCTCCCAGTTTCGGCCCAAACCTGGCATCAGAGATGCATCTGCTCCCAGGGCCAAGCGCTTCTGTAAGCGCTTTGGCCACACAGAGGGATCCTAGCCAGAGAGCTCAACTTCCCAGTGAGGCCAAATCCCGTTTTGGGGTCGTGGTTTCAATGCAAACCCAATTGGGCACAACCGGCAGTGACTGTAGCACTAACATCATGGCCTTCAGAACCTCCAACTGGACCAGGGAAGACGCAGGCTTTGGGATCCCATCGGGAAGCATGTAATAGAAAAGGTCCTGGCACGGGTTACACTTTGCCATGGGCCATGGTGAAATCATGGAAGATCCCTCAATCCTCTTGACAACCAGCTTTTCAATCTGTTGGTGTGGAACTGCAAATGTGAAATAGAAATACTACATACATGTCATACATATCTGAAATGTGTTTCTCTGAACAGCGATCTTTTCAGGTTACAACGGAGCCTCTGTGCGGAAGACGTCTTCAACCGCAAACTTCTCTCCTGGTTCGACGGAATTGTTGTGACATTTGCACAAAGGGTTTGGGCTGACTTGATTGAGCACAGAGGGAGAGAAACCATGGACAACCACCACCTTCATATGTACGTGCGTGGCCCAACACCATGATGCTTGCACAGTAGTCATAGAATAATGCTCAAAATAACTGAACTTGGGTACAAACAATGCCATGTTTTTTGAACTCGTTCTCCAACTATCCAGTGGTTTCAGGTGTCTTTAAGACCAAGGCCGGAATGGTTGAACTGTCTATAGTTGCCACTGTTGGCCCCCAGCTTCCCATGCCTATATAGATGTCCAGGACGATCAAGGCCACCAGAATCAATGCAGTGATGAAAAGAGTGTGGCAGCCGCGGGCCAGAAATCTACTGTCCTCGCGCGAGATGACAAGGTCTGAAGGCTTTCACTAAGGCAATCATTCATGATTCATGACAGTTCACGGGTGGAAGTAATTTAGCTTTCCTTTTCATCCTGCAGTACTTGTACTATCCATCATCAAGCACTGCTTCTTCATTCCAGGTGGTCTTTGAGCCAAACCACTGCACCCGAGGCCAAATCATGAAGCCATATGAACCCCCCACCTGGGCAGCGAAGATCGCTCGAGCGAAGAAAGCAGTGGAAGTCGCTGTGACCAGCAGTGCCAAAATGACCAAACCAATCATCACAAAGTTCCAGGGTCGCCGCTCTGCCTCATAGCAGCCATTGTGATCCGAAGGTTGGGGGAATGTTGTGACACTAGAAAAGGTGGACAGGTTCGCTATTTCCTCACACCCTCGGTTGTCTGTCATGATTTCCAAACACTGATGCTAAGATCCTTCTTTGAAGCACGGAGTCCTCTGAGTTCCACGCCAACAACTCACAGTTCACCAGAGTCTCACCTGATCTGTGGAGCAGAATTCACATCCCCAAAAGTCAACAATGGAAGAAAAATGCTACAAGAGGAAAACAGAATAAACATGAATGAACTTCAATAGCATGTCTATTGGATCCATTTTGGACGTTTTTGGGAGCATATGCCAGCAGAACCGTCCTTTATTGGGCCCAGCATTGCCTGCCAAGAGACATACATCAGGGTCGCTGTCCCCATCCTGCCACTGCAAGTTGGCCCGGAGTCCATCAAGGCTGTCGAAGTCCTGCCCCACCAACTGACGAACTGAGCAGTGTTCAGTTGACCCCTGTTGGTTGATGATAGGGCACTATACTAACCTAATATGTTGGGGATTATATTAATCCAATAGGGGAATCCTTATCAACAATCTCAAGACCGTTCTTACTCGATAGTCAAACTGTGTGCAGTTGGGCAATTCGCACCTGCAGATCCTTGTGCTGGTGCGGAACAAATGGCAACAGCACCAGGCCTTCGCTTGCCCACAGCTGTTGGCACCCACTAGTTGAACCCTTGGAATGGTACAAAGTTGGATTTGGGGTTGAACAATGTTGAACATCTATTTGCCAGCTATTTTGATGTTCACCAGGATACCAGGGTTTTGCTTCATAGCCAAATGATACTGGTGCAATCCAAAGGGCTAAAGCTGACAGAGCCGTGATGCACTGCTTTCTGGCAGATCTTGAACAAGTGCCTCGCACCAGCAATGCTCTGGAGGAAACTGGACGAGGATTTAAAGCAGAGCAAACAACTGCACTTGCCATGGTAAGAACTCCAGCAAAGCACTTCTGCCCCAGTCTTTGCAGGGCCAGACAGAAACAGCCCTCCCAGCTTCCCAGCTGGCCAAAATGACAATATCAAACCTCCCGGGCAGAACGGTGGAGGTTTGTTGGGCCTCACCGCAGGATTCTTTGGCTTCTCGTCCAGGATGTTGTAGCAAAAGCGGCTGAGCTTGGCCTGCGAACTTGGCCCGCCGTCATTTCGACGTTTATGGTAATTCTTGACATCGATGGGAAAGAATAAAAACTAGGCGGCAGGAGTTGAAGCGCACTAATATAGAGACCTACATACTTAATTGTTACATTTGCTAAGAAGGTGGCCGGCCCACATGCTGCAGGAACCGTGGCAACCATGGCAGGCACGAGAAGATTTCACTTCTCAGTGGCTTCAATCTCTTTCAAGCATATGTTTGATTGCAACTGAACCCATGTGCACAGAACAAATAACCAATGACCCTTCAATACCCATCCAGTCCATCACCAACTGAACGGCATCTGCCTGGCACTTCTTCTCATCGACAAATGCCGTGAAGGCCTTCTCCTTGGGTCGACAAAGATCCACCGCTGACGTGGACCAAAGCCCAGCTTCCAGCTCAAAGGCCTCGCAAGCGTCGGGTGAAGCGGTCAAGCCACTTCCACCGCAGACAAACAAGAGTCGTTGATAGATTGATAGCCTAAGTCTGCACCATGTTGCGATATTTGCAACGGCAAGTGCGGCAAGAGGCTATCTTTGGTTCTTCGTCTTTTCCCAAATCGGAACTTGGCATAGCCTGAGCTCAAGAGCAATCGTTGTTCTTCATGGAAGTGGCAGAAAACTCTGGCAGCCTTCTGCATGAAAAGGTTTCTAGCTGCTACCTAGCTTCCACGGAAGCTTTATTTCATTGCTAAGCAGATCTGTTTATGTAAAAGAAGTCGTGCACCAATGTGGATTTCTTCGAACAAAACTGGGAAGAAACTTCTGCTGAAAAGGAAAAACTCCCTCTGAGCAAAAGAACCTCCATTCGCTTTCCAAACAACAAATTGATAGAATACCATAGGTGCAGCCAGGTGACAGACTGCCCAGTGTCTGGGAGGATGCTGGTGACAGCTTGGAACCTGGTCGCTTTTTAGAACTCACCTTGCCCTGAATGGTTTGCATGGAGGTGGTGGAGAGAATCAAATCACCAGACGGCTTTTGACCAGTAACTAGTAACGCTGACTTTCTACTGGTGAAGATAACCTCAGTGCACTTGGGGGGTTGTCTCCCTGCGCCCACCCAGTGTCACTGTGTAGGGAAAGGCACATCTGGTAGACTTCGGCCGGCGCCACCTGCACCTCGAAGCAATGCCACCTGAACCATGACCGAAACTTTCGAAAGGGCATTGAGCGGAAAAAGTCTTTGGAGAAAACAGAAATCCAAATCTCAACCATCAAAGAGAGACATTGAGCACCCTAGCGGCAACTCTGCTTCCCCTCTCAACCGACCATATGGAAAAGCAAAAATAGATTTTAGAAAAAAATGAACATGATCTCTTTCAGCCCCAATTTATGGCCACACCATGCCACACCCCCTCACCTCTCAGAGATGCAGGCCCATACCTCAGCTTCGTGAATTGTGTCCCTCCAAGACTTTTAGGTGCCTAAAGTAACAATAGTAGGTGCCCCTATAGCGATCCACCGAGCAGCCAAGCTCACCAAAACCAGCAGTGATGCCACGCAGCTGCCCAGCCGCAACTTCTTGGAAGGGCCATGTGCGGCGCCTGTAGGACAAGGCATGAGAAGGGGGGCAATACCACGTGTTTGTCAAAAAAATGTGCACTTGGAAAATTGTCACGTGATCCCTGAAAAGAAACTCATTGTAGTCATTTCAAAAGAAGTGCGAGGAGGTTCCAGGTTTTGACCATCAATGTTACCCGCAGGGATGTCTACTAAGTGAATACGCAAATAAATGAGCATGTATGTCACTAGATGTCTGAGGCACCCACATGATCTAACAACATTGGCTTATGTTCGGCTTCTGACATTCCTGTTTGTCTGTGAATCCGCACTGGACGTGTCAGATGCCAATGGGACCGTGCCTTCGCTCTGAGCCCCATCTGGCGAGTCCGCAGTCGTCTCTGCCGGCTGTGGCCCTCAGGCTGGCATGCCCTCGCTTGTGGAAACCATATATCGTCTATAGCTCCTTGAAATTCAGTTGCGCGACAAACAAAACTCTAGTTCAACATGTTGTCCTCTGGTTCGCTGGAAAGCCTCTCCTTTTTGGACAGCTTTTGAAATGTTTCTGAGTCAGCCTTGCCTGTTGCTTCTTGCTTTGGCAAGCGTTTGCAGCTCCAATCTGCTGATTACAGTATTCTGAACAAACGCATGCTTAAATTTAGCATAGGCATGCCGCAAAATGACTTAGGTGTATATATAGACATAGATCATCCCTCTTCAGCTGATCCCTGGTTTAAGAACTTACCAACATGTTCAGGACTTTAACCCCGCGTTACCCGCCTGCCGCATCCATGGCATCAGGACCACCTTCCAGCACAGCCAAACAGCATCTGGAAATCATCTTCACAAGCAGAGCACACCCCTACAACAAGGTCGCTGTGGTGTATGGCCCCAAGAAAGATGCAGGGATCTCAGTATTTAGATGTATTTAGCAGAGACCTGGTCCCAAGTCATACAAATCATGCAAGTCATCCGGGCCGAAACCCCGCCCTTTGGCCTGGCTTCGTTGGGTTGCATGGGAACTCACAAGGATTGGACAGACACGATCAGCTCTGAGCCGACCCAGCTCTGTGCGGCGATCTGTGTAGCTGGCAGCATGGGTGCGCATTAGTAAACAGATGTCTACTGTGGGAAAAAACCATGGGGCCCAGATTTGAACACTCCTTTCTTTCGTAGTGTCATAACGAAACTTTCATGAAACTTTCCAGTTAGTTATATAGATGATTGGTTCGGTTCATTCATGTCCTCTACATGGCGCACACCAAACCCCAAAACTGCGCCGCCGAGGCGCTATGGTACGGTCAGTTTCGGCCGGAAGGCACACGGTTCCTTGCAAGCATTCCTCAAGCATCTACTGGCGTGGGTCATATGGGGGAAACATGTGAGCAGGGGCCTTTGTTCAACCCTTCTCCCAAGCTGTGAAAGTCCAAGTCTGAACAATGAAGTGGATACTTGCACCTAACCAAAGACTTGAAAGAGTCTGCATGAATCTGCATATTTCACTTCATCATATTCTCATTCTGAGACTTTGCAAGGATCCGTTTCTTCATGGAAAAAGAGAAAATCATCTTCACACCAAGGTGCTGTGCATTCTGACTGCGCTTCCTGCGTGGCGTGCGTTCCCGCTGGACAGCTTTCACACGTAGACCCTCAGTGTCAACTCAACTTGGGAGTCACAGATTGGTCAGTCGGGCCAACAAACCACGGCAACCAGGAAGACAATTTCAAAACTCATGGTGTAGCCGGTGTAGCCAAGTGTAAGACAGACCCAAATGCTGGTACACCAAAACACCCAAACCAACTCCTCCAGTTTGGATTTGCCCAACGTCACGTGACGAAACGCGACAGAGCCGGAAAACAAGTTCAAACACTCAAACACAAACAAAAACAATTGCAAAGGATCCATCCTCAACAACTTGACCATCCTGTATCACAACTTGAGGTTGATTTTGGGCGTTCCAATTCTTCCTACCAGTAGCATGCCTTCCGTCTCTTTCAAGCAGCCAATCTCGGATCGAAAGTAGCCACGTTCACAAGGCTCGCAAGGAGACTGGGGACCACCTGACATCCGGAGAATTCTGTAAACACGATCAACCCCAAGCACTACCAAACACAACACCTATGGATATTGGCAGCAGCATCTTGCTTTGTGTTGAAGCCAACGGCCAAAATGCGCCTGATGACCCAGGATGACACTTGAACGGATGAGTTGGTATCACTTACTGCTTGCAGATAGTGATGATCTCGCCTGTGACGTTCTGGCGCAGGAAATTGATCATGGCCCAGAGTTTCATGGTGCGAACCTCGAATCCCAAGCTACCTTAGAAGCCACAGCTGCAGCAACAATAGCATCTGGACCAGCAGAAAACATGGTCGACTGTGACATAGCCTTCATCCTGGGCCTATTGGGTGTATATTGATTGCCCGCCTGCCCCAATATGGTTGCCCTGAAAAGAGCATCTGATCGCCAAGTTGCACGGATATTTGAGAACCTCACGCTGTTCTTCAAGTAGTCTCGGATACTCCTCAGCAATGCTTTGCTAGCAGACCAGAGCGGTTGATAAATTGTTCCATTTTGGGAATGCTTTTAAACTCACATCGACATCTCTAAAAAATGGCTCGCCACCGCTGGCCACCTTCTTAGCCTCCGACGACCACAGAGCTGCTTTGAAAATCTTCAGCGCTGATCTGTCCAGCGGAGCCAGCGAACCCCGTTTGTCACTGGTCGAAATCTCTACAGTACCTTGTGATTTCATGTTCTTTCCATCTCAAACAGTCTGGGTGCTTCTGGCATCAGCTTGGCACAATCCATTGACATTGTGCGTGACGAGAGGCTAAAGAATATACTCATTGAACCCAGCCATGTTTGTGCAGCGGATGGCGGACTTGCAATCCCATATCCATCCCGCTTTCCAAATTCCGAAGCCCCAACTTCACCACTTTCACCACCCTCTCTGGCCTGTGCATCTTCCCTCTCCCATACATAGACCTCATTGGCAGAATCAAGATGAATCAAGCGTTTCGCTGGGAAAGCCAAGTGATGCCCAAGTGATGCCCAAGTTCGGGCTTTCGTGCCCAGGGACTGCCTTGACCGTTGGCTGCAGCGTGGTGAAGGCTGACAACTGCTCTGAGGTGATTGGCTCCACTACCACTGGTGGAGGCCCGTTCGCCGATGGTGCTTCACCCGCAGGTGTTGTCGATGGGCCAAGCTGCGGTGGTGGAGTTTGCGGCTGCCTCACAGATGGCCATTTTCTCTGGAGTTAGATTCTTTTTTGAAGGAATTGACTGAAAGTACATGTATATAGTTGCATACATATATGTATATGCATACAGACATATAAAATTCTTACAAACATCTCGATGAGTTCCAAAATGATCAACTCCACAAATTGCTCCATTGAGGCATGGACAGGTGCCAACTCACACTTGGTCAACTTTCGTTGTGTTCCCAGTCTCTGATATCTATGCAACCAGTTCAGTGCAAAGCAAGACTCTAGGGTTCATTTGGAGCATGTAAATTAGGTCTCGACCTTAAATCCCTGAAATTTTACCCACACCCAGGGAAAGCCGTCACCAATCGATACTAATGGTGACCAAATGGAGAATCACTTTAGGAGCACCGAACTCCTCAACTGCAAGTGTCCAATCCCCATCTCAGCGCGGGACAGCCGGCGTGCAGTCGTCGTGTTGAGAACCTCGAATGCTATCGGTTAGATGGTTCGAAGCCCGCTGTTCACGCCCGATGTAGTACATCATCTAGCCTGGAACTCTTTTTGAGCAAACTGGAGAAGATGGATTTGACACCGTTTCACCAAGGCACACTAAGTTGCGTTACCTCAACGATCGCAGAGACCAAATATCCCTGGTTGTTGAAGGTCAAGGGATGATAGAAGGACCCCTGCAGCAGGAAACTCTCAAGACTCGAACAGTCACACCACAAGCTGGCTGACCATAAAGAGGGTCCCAAACAAAAGGAAAAGATCACTCTGAGTAGAAGTAGAGACCCTCGTGTTCATGAACCACAAGTTTCACAGCCCGAGGTCAACATTGTAATTGCATGACTTTGAGTCCGAGAACCTCTTGGGAACGCAGATCATCATTGACACTCCATCTCTGTCGAAAAAAAAGAAAGAACTCCCGCCAGAATCTGCTTCAGGTGTTGGATGATGTATGAGTCGGCTGAAGAAGACCACTTGAAACCAACCACTTGGCTTTGCAGGGACTCGTTTCAACTGACCAATCGTTGCTTTTATCGCAGATTTCCACCAAGAGAGGTACCGACTGAAGCTCACTCCACAAAGATCATGATAGCACAATTCTGTGCACTTGTTTGTGTGTGTGTGTGTGTACCAAAATATGATGCATCAAACACAAGGTTGCAAAGGACCACAATGGCAAGAAGCAAATAGTTCCAGCTTCAATTCTTAAAGAGTTCCCATTGGTTTGAAAAATCCTGGTTACGCCCAGCATTCATCGGTCTCGATTCGCTATTTGCCCGGGGAATTCAGTGCCTTGGGGGCATCTTGGTTCCTCATCTCGGCCGAGAGCATATCCAGTTTCTCGGAGTCTTGCGCCACATCTGCCAGGGTGCGAGATGAAAATCCTTTAAAGTCTATGCGTCTGCTACATTTCTGTTGCCTGGTGGCTTCTGCTGAGGCTGGATAATCTAATGAAAAAGAAGCTTGTTTTGCAGCTACACAAACGCCCTTCTGTTGTGTCGATAAGTCGAGCTTGCACCTAGAATGGAGCTGCTGAAGGCATTTCGGATCAAGTAGGTCCTCAGCCGCAGCTAACGTGCACATAGCTCAATGTGAATGCCAGCCACTCGCGAAAGCAGCTATTCCAAACTGAGGGGGGATCCATGTCCCACTTTGAGGAAGACTATGACAGATGATGTACAGATGATGTACAGGATACATCAGGATACCGCATATGCTGCAGTCTTCCTATTCATGATCAAACACCACAGAAGATTCTCATCCAAGGCGCACCGCAATGCCCGCAGCCGCTGCTTGCCCGGCATAGATACTGGGAATGGTGCCATACTGGCCTCTGGATGTGGCAGAGATGAGAATCATCTAAATGGAACTCTGGAAAACTCCATGGAGTGCATAGTTGCTTCCCAAACCCGCATCAGCGGCCAGCAGAATCAATAGAGGACTTCTAATGTATTTAGTCCTTTCTCTTTGTCAAATGGTGTAGAAATCAATAGATCCACAAATAGTTCAGATCTTTTCTGACAAGTCTTGTCTTAAATCCAAAATTGCTCAGGTTCTGGACTCCTGCGGACCTTCAAATTCGGTTGCAAAGGTCCCTGGGTCCCTAGTAGGTCGTTTGGCAAGAATTTCAAGTTCAAGTGGCTCTCGTAGTTTTGGAAGAACTCCGCTCGCGTCACAGTGACGCAATCTGTTCCACATGGCCTCAGCATGTGCAAATCTTCAATCGCCTCTTTTGGAGACGGATTTCAAGGTAATACTGTGGCAATATTTTAGTCCAAGATGGCTCACCTTGCCCCGCTGTCTTCTTCCACCCTCCCAGCTGCTAAATGCTGCTAGTAACTAGTACCTTTCAGCCAAGCAACTCATGCCTGTTGCTCCTTGGATGCGTAGGAAAAACTACATCATGCTAAATCCACCACGCCGTTGTGCGATCACTAGACCTCTCACAGCACCAAGCCTCCAGACGCAGATTTTTTGTCCAGGTTTGTCACAGGTCAGGCGACCCTTATCCGTATCGCCACATCCCAAGTTCTTCCAAGATGCCATAGGTCTGCACCGAGGATGTCAATGCCACTGGCAACCAGCAAGGGCTGATAGAATAGGCTGTTGCTGGAATCCCAAATGACAAAAGCCTTGGATCTGGGCCAGACACGGCCACACTGCTGGATATCCAGGTTTCAGAGGAGTGAAATGATGTTTGTTCCAAAATAGATCCCCAGAATCGAGTGGTTGTCCATCATGTGCGCCATTAGAATTCCCATTTTTGGGGTATACATTTCTTGGCAAATCCAAGTCAGTGGCATTTTGGCGCCAAAGGTTTGAACGATGCAGCCACAGGAACATTTGGTTGAAAGTGGATAAAGTCCAATGTCACCATCAACTCCACGCTGGACTTGTAATCCTCAGCAACTTCACTGTCAATTTTACCAAGTCATCTAAGGTCACATAAACAGTCTCTTGAAGTTGGGTCTCTGCATCTTGGTTTATGTTCCAACCCTAGAACGTGGTGGCTGGTGAGATTGACCGCAGAAGAGAGCCCCTGATAACTAAAGTTACTAAAGATTCTTCTTGAACCATTTCTTATGTCTCAGTCTCAGTCATTCTCAGTCTATGTTCCTGAAGATCTCATCCTCAAAAAACGCCATTTTACCATAATCCAAAATTGCGGACCCCTGGGCTGATTGGGGGGAGCAGCATGGCACTTGATGCCAGCCAAAAGACCTGGCACACCACCAGCACGTCTGGACCTCAGGATGCTCAGGTGGCCATCAAAAAGCTCCGCGACATGCGCACCAAGTGTCCGCCGAGCTACGTGCTGCCGCGATCTGCCTGCCAAGAAAAAGCTGGGTGTAGCTGTTTCAGTGCTGGTGAGAAGGATGTCTGTTGGGGTTAAGACTGTCAACCTTCAATGACTTTGGTGAAGCTGGATCTCAGGCCTTGTTTGCTCTAGCAGAAACAGGCTGGAAGCGAGATCACCTTCAAGCAGTCATAGAGGTTTTGTATTTTTCTGGTTTTCACATGGTGGTGGCTAAGTCAAAGCAGACCATCCAAAGTTCTCTGAGAAAAACATACAACACAACTGTGTTGGAAGGTATCGACCTACCTGAACCAGGTTGACATGGGCAGGTTCACAAATGAATAAATAGCTGCATAGGACACACAGGTTTCCCTGAGTTGCCACCGCTGGGCTTGGCTCCCAACGTTGAAAGACCAACTCCATTCCAAGCCGCACTGCCTCTGCGGCCTAAGAACATCGGTGATGGGAATCTCATGCAAAATGGACCATGAAACCCACACGATATCAGTTCAAGGTACAGCCCCAGCACACATCTCCGTGTAGAAGGGATCAGCATCTTGCCAAATTGCGAAGGTTTTTGCCCCTCCTCCAATTCGCCCGTGCCATGTGTGGCTGAAGGGATTATATACCTACTTGGCATATCTTGGCATATCACAGTGATCAGCAATGTCTCCTTGTGCCACTTGGAACACGGGAATCTTAAGCGCTTCTGTGGTAGGAACATCCTTGGTACAGACGGCCCCACTTCTCCAGTTCTGTCGGCTGATGTTTCATAGGGGGATTGTTTGATGCTCAAATTGTCTCCAGCGGACAAATGAAGCAACTATCCATGGGCTTTACATTCCAATGGGCCGCCCTTTGGAACTGATGTGTTCCTGAGTTTTCCAAAACCCTTTGCCCCAGCAGTTGCGTGTATTGGAGCCTTCTCCCTGTTGTGATGCCACCATGGCACTAACGAAAAAACGGAGGCAGGAGATTGGGCAGCTTGAACAGCCTTGGCAGATGGGGACACATGGCGATTGGTATATAGGGAAATACAAATCGTGAAGATGAAGACTACTCAAAGCATGGCAAAACACATGGATTCGATGCATCTTCGAGTTTTTTGACTGCAATCTCTGAACATAAAACACAAAAGCAAGTTTCACGGAAAAGAAACACGTTGAACTCAGGACAATCATTCTTCATACTGCTTTCAACAACCACCTCACTTCCCAGTGGATAAACAGAATCAGAAACAACATTTTGCAGAAAGAACATCGCGACAACGGAAAGAACTGCAAAAACATTCATTTTCCCTCCTCATCTCACCAACAACATCAAGGATATCTTGCAATCATAACATTGCCACAGTTTTTGTCACCAAAACAGCACTTGTGAAACCTTCGGCTCTTCCACACGTCAATATACTTCAGACTTCAGACACATGTATTTCGGGTAGCTTCGACACACTGCGCGTAGTTGTTTAAAAGAAACAAGTTGCACATCAAGCCCCTTGGGTTTGGAATCATCAGATCCCTGGACAGTTCTAGACATTGCAGCAAGGAGCCGGCAGCGATGTGAAGGGCAAAATCATCAGTTGCTCATTCGTTATCGTGACATTGGCAGCTGCCTTGAAACATAAAAACCACAGGGGCAAAGAAACAGATTCTGAGCAGTCAAATTAAAGCCTGAAACCCAAGATCACACAAACATTTCTCTTGTTTAAAGTGAGGCAAGTCGTAAAGTCGGACATGTATCACGGTTGGTGTGGCATCAAACAAACTCTGAAATGGGTGAGTGATTATGAGTGGTTGCCCATTAAGCCATCGATTGATCACAATTTTCCCCGTCTTTTCTTCCCAGCCCCAAGCGCCTCAGATAAGCTCTGGGAAATGGGCCCCAGAAAGATTTGGTATCCTTGGCCCTGGCACAATGATAAAGCACGGCTGCGCGCAATGAAAACTGCCATGTTTTCAAATCCAATGCGGCCTGTTGCGAATAGGTCTGGGCCATTTCGTTATAAAGACCTCAGGGCCACTTCAAACAGAAATTGAGTCTGACTTTCTCATGAAGGCACTTGACCCCGTGCTTAACGTTTGCAGGCACACAGTCCCAGGCCACCGGACTCCAACACCGCTGGGGGTCGCCTTGGTCATCGCGGATATCCAACTTCACGTCGATCTCCTGGGCGAATTGGTGGCCCCACAGGCACTAAGACGATCATTTATCCTTGAGTTTTGAAACAACAAATAGGTCTGCTCATCACAAGATACTAGCCAAATGGAACCATTGACCATTTTTGTTCAAAGACTTGTCCCAAGTTCAAACGGTCTTCGCAACAATGCCATGTTTGTGAACCCACGGCCATGGAACATTCTGAACCTGGCACTCCAGCGCCACATTTATTTCGAAGGAGACTTCGATCGGGGTATTATTTCGGCGTGGGTCAAAAAAATCCGGGGCCCCAATGCAGAGACAAACGCGCCTTTCAGTTCGGCATATCTTTGCAACAGGTACAGTTCCACTTTGCCAGTACCCAGAGCGACTGCAGAAGGGATAAGCTACAATAAGCAGTTACACTCAATTTCGCTGGCATTGTGTTTTTTTTTTTGAAGCCAATGCTTGAAATATTTTGAAATGCTTTCCCGCAGCAATCTTAACTTTTCCTTCCCTGACTTCCAATCTCCTGCTGTTCAGGATGATCTTGGGGAAGCAAAGCTTGCAGGCTCAGACCCAGATTCAATCCTGCCACAGGGAGCAGAAGATCAAGGCCCAATGGCCCAGGCTTCAACACGTTGCCATCTGAAACCCCTTGTTACAGCGTGGAAGGTCTATGATTGAATCACATTAAATCACATTGAATCCTGGCCCACAACCCAGCACCCCCTGGATCCCAATCCCATCCTCTGAGAGCTTCTTGGGATTCCTCTACATTGCTACTACCTGTGAGGCTCAACGTGCCACTGATGGTCACTTCGATGGGTGGCGGAGGAGTCGGCGCTTGCCCCGGCCCTTGGCCGGGCGGAGGCTGGGCTGCCACCTGCTCCTGGCGGTTGAGCAGCTGAATGATTGACATCTTGTCACAACTAATGGGGTTATCTTGCACTGAGAGGTTCAAATGGGCATCTGAAGCTACGCCTCAACTGGACCTCCTGCAGACCGGACAATTGAAAAGTGAGATGAACTGAAATTGACATCAAACATGTGACCCAATCCACAGAGCCCAGGGATCCACCCCAGTCCAGAAGTCCTGAAGGCAAGCAATGAGAATTGCAAACAGCAGTCTGGTCCGCATGACGGTCGTAGAGTAACTCCAGGCGACGATACTGAGTCGTGTTGCTCAAATGGCTGACAGTTGTGGCTGACCAACTGCTTGTGTTTTGTTCAATGTCTGCTGGGCTTCTCTGTCATGTTCACAGTGGACCTGGCTTGCACTCCAGGTATGATCTCTTCCTGCCTGGTTTCTGAAGCACCTTGAAAATCAATAAAAACTCCGTGCAGAGTCAGTTTTCTAAAATGCGAGGTCTATTCTTTCAAGAATATTGGATACTGAACTTCTAGCTTTCCTTTATCATCCTGATCCAGGATGTCCATAAATTGAAACATACTTATATAAACCCGTCACTTTCAGAGGAACGAGCCCCATTGTGAGTGCTTACTGAGTGTCTCCGCGACAGACCCAGTGATTTTACAATTTCCACATCACCATGATTCAAAAGGTCGGGCTTCTCAAAGCCGAAGTAGATAGCTGCCCAAGCACACCTGGATCAACCCCAAAACGTCCAGCGTGGCTCTGGTTAAAGCCCTCTCCGGGTGATGAACCCCCAAACTTAGCCCAGATTCTTTTTCTTTGTGCTTTTGAAATTGTCTGCAGATCGTTCGACCTGAGAAAACAGTGGCCCGAACGTTGGGCTGTCGCCTTTTCTGACGAAAACTCAAGAGAGGAGGTCATTTCAGGCACTTCGGTACTCTGCGCATGGCAATTGTCAAGTAGATTTGTTCCGCTATTTCACCTCTGACCAATACGAGTGTTCGTTGGTGAAGAATGTTTGGCTGAAGCAAGACAAATGATACATATGTTACATATATATATATATACATCATAGTTATTCATACTTAGCTTCTTTCAATTTGGTCCTCAATTCAGTAAGACCGCACTACCTTGGTTGACGTTCGCAGTTATATATCCTTGGTATGGAGCTCTCATCATTTTTTGCGTTTGAAGAGGTGATCTAAGTTGAAATGAGTTTAAGTTTGGGGGCAAAACTGAGTATCATCTCAGCATTAATGAGCGCCCTGAGTCCTGCAAAAATGATTGTGTTCTCGGCTACCTTGCACACAAATGGCCTCCTCTCTATAACTCAAAAAAACTACAGCGTGGCACAAGCTGAATTCATTGGCACCTTTCCAGCCACCAGAAGCCTACTTTGGCTCGGTTCCTCACAGCGGGTGGTCCCAATGTGCTGGGGCCCAACTGGAACTTTCCCTTCACCATGTGCATCTCGAAGCAATTTCTGGGCACAGCTATAACTTGATCCATTGGATCCACTGGAGCCGGATCAACTGGTTCTGGATCAGCAACCTCCGACTCCAAAGAGGACCCCGAAATTTCACTGGCTGTAGATGCAAAGGACTGGCTATGGCAGTTCTCCAAATCCTGACAGTTCATGTTGAGAACATGGATGGGAGGCAGTCCCGCATCGAAAGGAGAAACTCTTGGAACAAATGGATCGCTCTTAATCTCTTCCAGGTCCACCACGGGCATCACTGGCAGGTTGCTCCATGGGGAGCTCCTTTGGGCAGCTGCTTTCTGCGCCAGCTCTTTCGGCTCCTACCAGGTCAAAACTCACCATGGAACTGGCAAAAGCCTGGAACCAAAGGACATCAGTTTTGTCGGTTTATTGTTTCTGCCACATGGAGGGAAAACGTAAGAGACTGGAAGTGAGAAATAGCTGTACAATCAGACTACATTGCTCAACTACATCCCTCAAGTTGCCTCTTTACCTAACTGAGTGCAGCATTAAATCCCATGGTCAGTCCATGTTCCATCCTCCACGAGTCTGGGAAAGGCACTTTGCCGCCTCCTAACGGAGGGCCGTGGGGCCCTGGGTTCCAACGGAACGGAGGGCCACCGCCTCACCAGGTCTCCAAGCGATGTCCGGGGTCCGCAGAGACCACTGCGTCGCTGTGCCACGGATCGCCGGGGGCTCGGCACTTCCGCTGGCAACGTCGCTTCGGAAGATGCAGAGGATGGAGATACAACTGATACAGCAGCTACAGGATCCTGCCGAGAGGCCATGAGCATGTCATTTTGTCACCTTAAAAAAAAACCTGCGTCAATAGTCAATAGACACATTCGTCATGCCTGCTCCAAAAAAAAAACATCGCCGTGGCAGGTGTTGAAAGCCACCATTCGCTGAGTGAGATAGGATGGCATGTTCATGCTTCACATTAGAAGGCACAAGACTTTGGGGAATACATTACAAGGAATCATTTTTCCGCACGGAAAAGATCTCAAAATAGGGCAATCCATCGGAGAATACATAGAAATTTGTGTAGAAAGATACAAAAGCTTGCAGACTATTATAAACTCCGTAAAATCCTGCAGGTAAAATGTGTTGGAGTCGCAAAAATCTATGGCATCTAGGGCACCTCGTCAGTCTCCATCGCTTCAGGCACCACCGGCACCGTTGACCAGTCGCTGGAGTCCCAACTTGGTACCTCCAAGTGGAGTCAAAACTTCTAAGACTTGCCGGGAATCAGATAGACGTTTTGTGATCCATGAAATACGTTTGGCCCTCTTTGTTGAATTGAGGTTTTTAAGTATCGTGGAATTTTGACACTTCCGGACGTCCAGTTGCCTAGACACATGCAAGCACTCATCAAGGCTGTGGCTTGGTGGGACAAGCAATTCAGTCGAAGAAAAGCCACTGATTCCACGCTTTGAAACAGTGAACAAACCACAGCAATGATGAGGACCAAAAATGTCGCCATCATCTTCCCAACAGATCTTTAAAGAACACCACAAGCCTTCAATTCAAAGACCTGTTGCCATTGTCATCAATTAACATCCATTTTACATGTCTGAGAATGACCTCAACCCATCCTGGTGATCCATTCCCACCTCCATGGAGTCATTGGAGACGATGCTTTCACGTGCTCCTTGAGAGGAGCCTGGCTCCTCTGTTGGACCCTCACTCAGCTGACTCTCATCCGGGGACCTGCACCGCAGAAAGGACGTACTGAGATACTGGACCTCTTCGAGTTCAAGGCAAGTCTGTAAGAAAACGATGGACTACCACTCCTCACATCTTGTGGGCCCGAAGCGTCCATCAAAAAATTGTGCCCATATGTCTGGGAATGTGGTAGTTTTTGCTTTACGTTGTTTTATTACTAAACCAAAGAGGAGACCAAAATCAATGGGTCCCAGGCTCTTACATGTTTACCCATACCCGCCATACCCATGTGATTCGTTCTGCGCCTCGAATTCAGCGATGCTTTGCCCATCTTTGCAAACACCGCCTTTGCCAAGGAGACACTTCCCGCTGATGCCTGGCGATATGGAATCGGACGCTCGTATGTGTATCAAATCTGCCCTTCCGCCATGAATTGCTGAAAGCATCGTTGTTTCACCATTGATCTGGTGGAAGAGATGACCCTCCTATGATGGTGCTCTTTTGCAAACCAGCTCTTGGAGCATTTCAAAGTCCTACGGTGCTATTCTGTGCAGCACAAGAATTCTCAAACTGCATAGAATTCTCAGGAATGCAGGACTTGCGTAAGACACAGTGCTCTGGCCGAGACTAAGGCATGAAGGTGTATTGAATCAGCATTATGAGCTAGCATGACAGCTTGCGAAAGTTATCTGAAAAGACTCCCCTGAGTTGAGAAACACCCACATGGGGAGTGTGCAATAGTGGAGTGTATATTGGGTATTTCAAACCTGTGCTCTTCCTACATGCCAGAAGAGACTCAACGAAAGGGAATTTTGGTGGCTGGCTTCCTGGCACTCGCAAATATCCCTGTTTCCTTCATCCCAAGGTCAATTGGTCGTCCTATCCACTAGCGTCATTGGTTCCCCGTGCCCACCCACCTTCTCTTGGTTCCCCTCCTGGACATCTGCCATCGTAGGCCATGTCGTAGGTCGACCGGGTCGACGGGGAGTCACGTCTAAACTATTTCTGCTGCCTTCACTGTTTCTACTGCCACGCTGCATGGGGCGCCGCAAGTTGTTCCTGGGCGGTTCAATGGCAATGAACAGGGGGCTGTGGAGGTGTTTTTACCTTCCAATACCACATAGACTCAGAAGATATTCTGCTGAAAAAGAATGAAAAAGATTCATTCAAACGCCAACGCGGCACAAATACAAATGCAACAAACACCGACTGAGTTCGTTTCTCAACTGAAAGGGGAGGTCTGGCAATTGCTCCAATATGTTGGAGTCAACAATGAGCAATCATGAGAAGTCTTGAAGGATGAGCAAGCCTTAAGATCAACTGGGAAAGGCCACTCTGCTGCCGCGCCACATTCCCATCTTGGCAATCACGGAGAGGCTCCTGTGTGGAAACAGCAGCATCCAAGTGTTTTGATGGTAAGCCTTCCAGTTTCAACCAATTTGAAACCGATGAATTTGTAGTTGAGTTTCCTAGCTGTGAATAATCAATAACACTGGGCAATAACAGGTCAAGAACGGATTTTCAAAAACAATCTATCCTACTTGGTGTACCAAGTGGGTGTCCCAGTGGCTAACCCAACCCACCTCGGCCCCACCTCAAGGTGAGGTTTCTCAATCGAGATCCACCTCGTTCTTCCTGTGGCTCCCGTTGCCGCCGGAGATCCTGTTTCAGCCTGAGCTTTCTGGAACGATACCCTGGCAGACTCAAAGATCCGAAACGGAATCCTTTGGAATCCTCTGAAATCCTTTGAAATCTCAGGCTTGCCAACTATGCCAACTGGGATTGATGGGGTTGTAGCATGTTCTGATATGTCATGATATATTCTCATACAGTTTATAACGTCAACCGAACCTGTTCTCTCGCCCAAAGTTACTAAACCTGCCGGTTCCCACGGCCCACAGCCCACTCTCTTGCGACAAGGCAGCTTGGTGGTTTCCTGCTGGCGCCCCTCGATCAACTTCTCAAAGCGCGCCCTTTCCTCCGGGTACGAGTTCAGCAAGCGCTGGAAGCGGTGCCTGTGGCGCAACGGTCCTACCAATTGGATCCAATTGGATGAGATCAGGTCTGACAAACTGGTTTCGTTCCTGGGTAGCATCACCCATTTGGGAAAACTATGATTGTCATTGGGGTACGCATAGGGATAGTTTTCAAACTTTTTTCTACCAGAAAACCTCAACCAAGTAACGGACCCATCAGCTATGTTTGCAGAACCACCAGTAACGGTTGGGCCACGGCACTGATCCACACTTCTGCAATCGCAAGTATCGGTGGCACGCACTGTGCAGCTGCGTTTCCCGTTGCCTGCAGGGTGTCGAAAGCTGGCAGTGGCTTTGACACGGTTCATACAGCAGTCTGGACACAGGTTGTTAATGGTTCTTTGGAAACATTGAACAAAACGAAAACGCTGCGACCAGTAGATTTTAGACCATGATGGTGCATCGACGTACTGTAAGTCTTGTACTTCAATGAAGCCAAGGTGCTAAAAAGAGCCATCTCTCCAAAAACAGACCCAGGGCTGATATCACCAACCACCTGGCAGCTGATGACAACTTCAGTTTCTTGACACGGTTTGGCCAAAGCATGGATGTTTCCGGAGCAGAACTCTTCTCCTTTGAAACCTCATTTGAAGCATGCATCAGGAACGGCCCCCAACCCTCAATGCCTGGTCGCCCAGCATGACTTGAACAGAGCCCCAGTTCAGGAAATACATCTTGTCCCCTTCTTCACCTGGCGCCACATTTTAGGGAAGATTTCTTGCAAATGTACCTTCCTCACAATCGGACAGATCATAGCTGGCTTCTACTCGGTAGACTATGCTGCTTCGGGGACGGCAAATGATGAATCCTATGTGTTTTGATCTCAAGTTACTGTTCACTTATCAGCCAGAGATATTCTCTGTGAAGCTCAAGACTTTCGGTAACCGACAGCCACCGATATTTGTCAATTTCGTCCCATCCCACACGGGCCTTGCTGAATGATATCTTGGCCGGGAAGGAACAGGTCAACTTCCAGCATGGTACTCAACTCGTGCAGAAACTTCTCGGAGCTTCCCTTGAAGAATTCCGAGCGGCTCAACATGCAGTGATTCTTAATGATGGACCTGGACTGCACCTTGTAGGTTGCTGAATGCCGACGTCTCGGTCGCATGGCGATCAAGAAAAGGCAGAGCCGTCTGATCCGTTCTCGGGGCTCGGAAAGGTCAAAAACTTGAAGCCCAACAGCAAGGGAAGCTTTTCCAACCTGAAGGAAGATGGGCCCAAGATATCCCAAGATAGATTAGTGAAACTGCAGCAAAACGAAAAGTTTCACATCTTGTCGGGACATCTTGAACAATGACATCACCTGCCCTGTTGCACATGCTCATTGCAGCTCTCCGATTGCTTGATGCATTTCTCTTTTCAAGGGACTTAATATGGTGCTGACTCGATTACTGTCAAATATCTCGCAAAAATTCCAGGGAGTATCTGGTGTACTTCAACAGAACTGGCATCCCGGCCTCTTTTTGACTCGTCGCGTGAGATTCCACACCAATCTTTGTTGGTCAATCTGATCTCGCATCGAGCATCAGTCGTCAAGGACCTCCACCTCATCGGACACTGTGACCAAGACCTGGCTGATCTGGCTGGAAATGGATGGAAAAATTGCTTGCCTCACTGATCCTGATTATTGGACTCACGAGGGTGAAAAGTTATTGGATGCAAACTTAGTGGATGGTCTGAGGTCTTCTTTTAGATCTTTTAGGAAGTATTGAGAACAGTCCTCTCTCGGACCACGGTCTTGCCATGTCAGGTGGTCCCATCCCTGCCTTGGGCGGCGACCGCGAGCGATTTCGACCACTGGACGAAGGTAGCCTCTGTCGAAGAGGCCCATCCTGACAGGACAGGAGCAACAGCTGAGCTTCAAGAGCATCTATGTCGAATCTATGTGCTGAATGCTCTGAGGCTAAGTTACAGAAAGCATCAAGCTGTTCAATGCTGTTCATTCTTCTTGAATTCTTGTGTCGTCGGAGGTCCTTCGCCAAGATTTGCGAATGTGAGAAGCCTTTCCTGAGTTCAGTGAGGATGGCTGTGGTCTTGACAACTCTACAGTGAGACTTCATCGAGTCGAAGCTCACTTCATGCCTCCTTCAGTGACATTGAATCCAGCCCCAGCCCCCGTGTTTCTTCCATCACGAGGTCTGACATCTTACTGCCCAGCGGTTCTCCCAAACCCATTGGCAGACATGGCACCAGGTCTTGCCATCAGTGAAGAGGATTTTCACCTTCTCGGGTGTTACCTGCTTCACCATGACCTTCCACCAGAGTTCAAGCCATGTTGACTCTCTGCAGGTGTACTGACTGATCTTGGTGACACCAAGGCTGACGGGGTTGGCACTGAAGGAAGTAGAAGCTGCTCCCAGACATATAAGAACATCTGGCTAGTCACGACGGTTGGTTCCATCCACTGTCCACCACCCTCAGCGCCTTCATCTCTTTTCCTAGGACAGCAAGTCTCTCTCACTTGGTGTGAAAGCCCGCTACTGTTGGATCCCTTTAAAAAGCATGCGCTTACTTGTTGTGGACTTCTGGGGATTGAGAAAGCACTCAGGTCCTACTGTTTTCAGGAGTCTGGCTTTCAAACGGCTGGCAAAAACACATTCCTCGCTGTGAGCAGACATCAAAACGGATGCCGGCTACAGAAATCAATGTGGCACAACACCACTTCAAATGCAATTACATGAAACACTGGTGCGAAACACCACCATCCAAAATCAACATGCCACTGAGATCTACCCGGTCAACCGCATGAAACTGGACTTTGAACCTACCCAATCCCCTGCCACAGATTCGGTCTCAGCCAAGTCTCCAGTGGAGGATCGGTAGAGCACCACTGCATCTTCCTTGATCCAAGCCTTAGGTCTGCTGATGGATTCAGCACGCATGTGTCGCAGTATCGTTGATGTCAGCATCATCATTCCCCTCCTCCTCGTCATCATCACCATTATCATTAGCATAGTTACAGTATCATCACCATCGTCACGTATAGTCTAAATTGTGAGTGATATCCTCATATCAATCTAGTTCAACCCCAACTCTCGCATCTGCAACACGCATTTCACAGGTCGGAGATGGGCGCAACAGCTCTGAGACAGCAACGGTTTTTCCCCATGCCAGCTTTCCAGTGTATCTCCTTCACCTTGAACCAACATCCTTCTTCCCCATGCCCAGCTCAGAATTGACCCTCTACCAGCACGCTCTCTTGGTGGAGGTAGCCAAGCTAGCCAAGCTACTGGAAGACCATAGCGTCCCAGCACCGGCGCCGGGGGCGCTGTAGTGGTGGGTCCTGGCAGCACGATGCCGCGCGCGAACGTTGCAAGGGATGCTGGAACCTCACCTACACATGCCTCAGTTTCAAACCTCCTGGAAACAGAAAAACATCAATGCGCAGCATCTAGTGTTTCTTCTCTGACTGAGCTCTGCTTAGCTTTGTTCCCACTCAGCCAAGTGATGAGCAGTACAAACTCTTCATCCCCTCCGCGCCTTTGGCGGGCCGCAAGGCAGCCTCTGAGGCGGCAGCTGCCAGGGCAGAGATGCCGCCACCCCTGGGTTTCACTGGAGGTGCGAAGGCATCCACCGCCTTCCCTGACAAGTGAGTGGCTGTTCAAAGGCACATCATTCCAGGCAAAATTCCTCACACCTGTTGGATTCGTGGTTTATTTGTGGTGGCCAAGGCAAGGGAAACCTGACTGAAGCAGTGATGCTTGAGATCTACACTACAAGGATTCACAGAGACCCCAGAAGATGACAGCACATCCTGGACAATCATCAGCATCATAATCTAACCTATCCTTGTGGAGGGAACACTCAGTCATTGAACTGGACAAACTGCCTGGCAAAGGCCCAAATCTGAGGAAGAATTGCGTACGCCGTGAGTTCATGGGAAGGCTATACACCCCTGTAGATGTCAATAGGTGGGTCAGAGTCTTGAGGCAATGATCCCGTGTCACTGCCTGCTGCTTCAGGCGCTTTGTCACCTCCACATCATGCGACAAAGGCAGCGCCACCAAGGGGTAAGTAGGGAAACAAAGAGATGACTCAAAGGGAATTCCTTTCTGGCAGGAAGATGTCCTTTGATCTATCAACACCGGAGGCGCACTGACCCTGAAGAAACGATTCGTTCATTGCTAAACCCAAATGTGAACTGGACGTAGGTGTCCAATACATCCTCCATGGCAAAGTACCATCTTCCCACAGCGTGATTCCAGTCCCCCACAGCTGGCACCAGGCAGGGCGCACCCAAACTCTGGAGGCCACGCCCCAAATGCAGGCGATTCAACACATCGCCATCGCCACTGCCAGGCTTTCGGGAGGCTGCCTGCACCAGGCCGTGATTTGGCGTCCATCCCCAAATCAGGTGATGGGTCAAAAATGCCAAATAGCCACATACTCACTGTGCATATATCAGATCATATATCATATATCTATGATATTTCATCACCAAGATTCTCATTTTGTTGCTCTCTTTTCATGTACAATGTCTGTTGAAATCTGTCGCGATTCCTACTGTAGACGGACCCAGTCCTGGACATTGAGCCATGCCATTCAGCTGGAAAAAACGGCCCGAGCAGGATTGATTGCAGCAAAATAACAGTACTTGTCTTAGTAGTGTGATGTATTTGATTTACCTTTGTTTCAAACCAACTGACCCCAAATTTACATACTCAGAAGGATTCCATCGTGATTGTCTTCTGACATCTCCGCTTATTTCTTGTTGACAATCTGGTTATCTGCTGATTCGTGTAGGAAGGGTCTCAGACTCCACCTCAAACTGGTCAAGCGTCTGACATGTCCGTTGCCCTGCGACAGGTGGTTGAAGCCAGCAGCTGCAAGTGTGGCTTCCTCAAACAATGACAGTAGCTTCCTCGGACCTCATGGTGTCACCAGCCGTCTGAAAATGTGGCACTTCCTTGTCTCGAAAGGCACTTCTCAATTCTGTGGGGAAGTCAATTCAAGAGGGCTTGGGAGAGTGAAACGTTGACATGATCCATGGATATCAAGCGATATCGATGGAGGCAAAGCACCTTTTTCAAAACTTGAAAAGCACAGCGGTTGCCCGGCTCCAGAGCGGATGCTTCGCCAGTAGCGGGTCACAAGAGAACCGCCGCCGACATCACCCGAGTGAGCATGGCTGACGCCATGGGAAAACACTGAGAGCCAATACTCTCCTAGAGCAGGGCTCCTGTAACGACTTTTGGGTCTCAAACACGTCGGCATCTTTGCAAGTCTTTGGACACCAAATCCAAAGGATTCTCAGCATTTTGCTGTGACAACATGTGACAAAAATCTTCAATGCAGCTGAACAGGTGCCACTTGAACAGGATGCTTGTGTGCGGACATGCTTCCTGGCCCTATGCCTGATTCTGGACATAATGATCATCGATGTGTCTGCCAACCATCTAAGATGGGTGGACATTCCTGACTAAGCCACCTCTTTCAGAGGATGACTGGTGAATGAACTGCAAAAAACGTCTAGGAAGACATTAAAATTCCGCAGCAGGTCAAATCAACACTTTCCTGCTATCAGCCTGCTTCCAGTGGACGCCAACTCTTCTGTCGGCCTGCAGGGGGCATGAAAACTGGCCCTCACCACATTCACCACCTTTATTGTGCAAATTGGCAAAAGATGGCAAAAGCATGGTGGGGATCTTCACATCACATGCCTATCAATATTCAGCATGCGAAATATGTCCAATCCGATTCGCCTTGCCTCCCATCCCATTGGATGCATTGGATGTATTGGTGTTTGCATGGCTCTGAGGCAAGGAGTCGAAGCAGACTCCTTCAAGCCAGACACCGCCAGTGCACCACCTGCAATGCTCGCGCCATGCTCCACGAGGCGAGGAAGCTGCGGAAGCTTCGACATCGATTTGGAGGTCTTCGGTGAGACGCTGGGCAGGGTCTCGTGCTGCTCCAACGGTGGCCTTGCAGAAATCTGAATGAATTTGCAGCATGATTCTTGATGATCTAGGGTGTGCATGGGTGTACTGCATTGCAAGTGAGTGGATGCCCGCGTTGCAAAGCGAAATAATATTCAGTGGATGGTGGAACCTACATGTGCAAAACCTCGCGCTCCCATGCCGGCCGAGTAGTCATCCATCTGGCGCCCAAAGCTATCATTCGAATATCGCCACTGCCGACAAGCACCCAACATTCTGGCCCGGATGCTTGTTTTTTTAATCAAGTGCAACTTCAAATAAGCCGATGTGGGCATGATTTCTGTTGAATGCAAATCATCAACAATAACCATCATCCCCTGGTTCTTCGGCAATCGCCAGCCACCCCATTGCAGCCCCAGCTACGGGCGTGGACGCTGTGCACGTTTCGGGCTGTGACCGCTGGACAATGACCAGCCCGCCGGACCAGTCGTTAGGAGCTGCTGCAGAATCACCAGTGGACTACGTTCCACCAAACTCAGCACCGACGGCTCTGCCTCGAAATTTGGCAGTGGATGATTGAAAAAAATTGAAAAGTAGAATGGAATCCAGGGACTGTTTTCAATGTTTCCTATGGCGGTATGCCTAGATATCTGTGGGCAAGTGAAACAAGACTGTTGGCACCATTGAGCCAAGCTGCAGGGGCAGGCGGTGCCTGCATCCAATGGCGCTCCTCCCGAATCTTTGTCCGCAGTTCTTCCAAGCGCTCAATGCGTTTAAAGGCATCCTGGCAGCTGATACCAGCTGGAACCCGTCGAAATATGGACATATACTCAACTAAACAACCAACCCGAGGGTGGCGAATACACAATTGTCATTCACTATCTAGTACTTTTCATCTTGGAGAGGTGGTAGGGTCTTTGCATCGTTTGCTTCTGTGTCACTGTGCATCCTATCCCATCCTGTCCTGGTACAGGATGTCGAAGCGAGATGGGCAGGACAGGACTCGCTTCAAACCGAGGTCATTGGCAATCTCGCTGATCTCGTCCCCAATGCCTAGTTCTTTGCCTCATAGTGGAGCATGGTGGAACCATGTGGAACCCAGGATCAGAGCCGTTCCTGACCCGTCCCTGGCTTGACACGTTTCCTGACGTTTGCTTCTGAGCATGGCATGTAGATTGAAACACGCATTCCACAGGACTTGTTTCTTGATTAAAAATCATGTGTACCCTATTGAGTTCGACTTTCCTGGGTTTTTTCGACGTTTTTTCCGTGTTTTTCCTGACGCAATTTGCTGCTTGGGCACTCTTGCCCATCAGCTGTCTGAGCTTGGCTTGGAGCTCTTCCAAACAAACTTTCAGTTTTTTGTTCTCCTCTGTGAGCTCTTCCTCAGCTCAGCAGTTGTGTCCACCACTTTCCCCCCATCGTAGAGTAAACAGAAATCTGGAGATGGGGTTGAACCCTTCACAGTCAGGATGAAGTTGGGGGCTGCTGATTGTAACAACCTGTGGACATACAAAGTTTCAATCTTCAGAAAAACATGAAAGTTTCAATCTTCTGCGATTTCTTGCCAATCTCCGCTTGGGTTTCCTCCAGTTTCAGGGCAGATTTGCTCCGAGACAGCCGTGACTGCGAGTCACCATGACTCTTTGGAAAGTCGTCCCCCTTGCGGGTAACCGGTAGCTCGGTAGCATCATCTGCATCTGGCGGAGCCTTCTTGCGTAGATCTTGGCTCCAGCTGCGTGTCACGTTGGATTTTGAACGCCAGGATTCACCCGTGCGACTCCTGTTCATTGCAGCCTGACAAAAGGCATTGTCTTTGAGTGTTGATGGATTTTGGATGATTTTGGTGGCATGGCGTCATGCTGGTCACAAATCCTTTGATGACATCGTTTGTTGGGACCTCAACTGATTCGAATTGAGCCTTCTGCCGGTTCTGGCTCTCGTGAACATGAACGCGCACCCGTCCAAATGACAAAATGCCAACAGTTCCTAAGTCCTAAATCCTCGCCCATTGCACACGTTGGCCATTGCCTGAATGTTCAAAAGGTTCAAGACAATTTTCAACTCACCTTTGACTTCCGCGGAACCTGCCTGAGGAGTGACAGTGGCTTCGGAGGTCTTCGGCTGCGATGGAAGTAACCGCGCACGAACCTTGGACCACTTGCCACTCTTCGGCGCAGAATTCTGCAGCTGTTGCACAGCGGCCTCAAAAGGAGTCGAAAGATGTGATCTGTGATCTAACACCTTTCTCTTCCTTGAGATTCATGGGAGGATCAGCGAAACAAATCTATCACAGCTTGACAAAACATCAAGTCAAGGCAACTTTAAAATGGTTCGAGAAAGTCACCTCATGTGCATTTCATAAATCTCGTTCATATATCATTGTTGTATCATGTTGTATCATTGTATGGTGCCGCAGCGACCAACAGCCATCGAATGCCATGTAGCCTTTTCTTCCTATTTTTAGCTGACAAGTTTAGCTGACAAGGGACCTGGGCATGGCCTCGGTGAAGGAACTTCTTGCTACATTTTTTTTCAACTGGATTCTCCCCCCTCTATCTTACAGCTATCTTAAAAATTGCAACAATGCATGGGCACCTCAATCGTCGACCTTTCAAAAAATGACCGAAACTAATCCGTGTCCAAACTGCCCAACAAAATCTTTGGATCATTTTGGACCATATGCTCCGGGTCCTTCCAGTTTTTTCCATTTCCAGTTCCTTCAGACAGCCCCGGCCTCAGCCTGCGCCTCCTTGGCATACTTGCAGACCACGCTGCTGCGGCGCCGCCGCGGATCGTGGTGCAGCTCCAAGGCCACCGGGGTGGCGCTGGGACCCAGAGTGGCTTCGTGCCATTGAGCCACTTCCAGGAAGGTGCAGTCCTGGAAAATTCCAGGCTACATTTCACCAGGTTTCAAATTCAAAGCTGCAACTAGGTTTCAATGCTGTGGGATATTGAAAATTCAGCGACGCTTCAGCAGGTTTGAATCATTTTCAATGGTGGGATTGGGATTGCGGGATGCTGAAAACTCTGCGGTTGAGAGTTGATGGGAATTTTGAATGAGGTATCCAATGGTATCCCTGAAATGGGCAGTTTTGGGGGGTGGTGCCATGCAATCCCTGAAATTTGACCAGCTGGTGATTTCAACAGTTGATGGTGGTTGTTTCACAGCAAGTAAGATGAATCCATGCCCGACTTTGGGTCATTTTCTGGGGAAACCCCATGATCTTACTTAGCGGGATCATTTGCCTGCTGTTTGATAGCTTGAGTCTTAGTTGACTGGGAAATCAGGCAATTTGACACGCGATCGTGAACATGGAGTAGAAACATGGAATTTCTTCGCGGCTTGTTTGATCGAGTTCAGCTTTCCGTAATCTGCATAATTATCGAAGGAAGTTTAGAAGTGAAACTTCCGACAATATGGACAGTTGAAAAGCAGAGGTGAGAAAAGTCAGAAGTGAGAAGATCAGAGATGAAG
>BGPT01002230.1:36558-48148 GCA_003297045.1 Symbiodinium sp. clade C Y103 | reverse complement strand
ATCTGCTCTGCCATCCATGACTCACAACAACGAACCTCTCCTATAGGTTTCCTATTCTGAAACTTCCGCCACCGCCTTGTGCGGTACTACTGGTATAGTTGAGTTGGGGCAATCAAGCAAATGTCGGGTACGCTCCCAAAATCCTTCTGTCATCCATGCTGCTGAACACATCAACTCCAACTGCGGATCCTCTGGCATATCCTCAAATACCACCTGAAAGCCTTCTGTGGATTTGGAAAGCTCCGACATCACAAAGCTGGCCTGGCGAAGCTGTGCTGCAACAACTTGCAGCTGGAAATGAAATTCAAAAAAGTAAGCAGCTTTTCACAAAAAAGTTGTTTGCAGATGTTTGCAGAATTGGTGGAAAAATCATATGCCCTCCTGCAAACTAACATAGAAGTGGAAAACCAACCATTTGTAGATGATTTCCTAAGGAAACCATGGGCTTTCACATCTATGTTAGTTTACCCTAAGGTGGAATATAGAACATTCAAATCGAACTCACTTTGAAAAAGATGTCAAATGATGTCAAATTGAGAGGATGAGTTCTAGAGGGATCCACCAATGTGTCCACCTTTTGGTGCTCTAAACTTGAAGACTGGCTGGCAAGAATTTACTCTCTCACCCCGGCCTCTTCTGGCTCCAGCTGTTGCTCCTGTATCAGTTTGTCCGAGTTTGCAAATCTTCCATTGAAAGAATCATGGCAGAAGATTCTGTGAAATGTCATGAAACATCATGACAAAACGACAAAAGGATTCCGCTGCATGTGATTTGTTCAATCAAATTCAACAAACCACGAGCACTCTCCGGAACCCCCTGGACTGCATTTCATGGCATTTCTTTTGTATGTGCTTTGGTGACAACCAACCATACATGCCATGGTCAAAAACATGGTATGTGCGGTGTTGTCATCCATCCCATTTGTGGGAATCCTGGATGGATAGATACATTCCGAGCAATGGATGATCATTCCCCAATATGGGCCATGGACCCAAGCCACCTTCAAACGATCCATGGCCAATAGCAGCTGCTGTCGGTACCGCTCACCCTGCGCCAAAAGCTGTTGAGCTTCTGTCAACTCGGTACCTGTGCTCACCATGGAGGCCATGTTGTGGGTAATGCTGAAGGAATGGTTTTGGACGGTTTGGACCTTTTGGAAGTAGAATTGAAGCCTCTGGATGACTTCCTTTTCAGAATGTATTTGTTTTATGCTGCATCAACCATGATCAAGCATCGAATCTGGTACGTAACGTCTGGTTTGTGAGGTTCGTTGCGTGGCTGCTGATAAGTGAACCCTCATCCTAGAGCCTAGGACATTTCATACCATTTCATATCATTTAGTTTCCCTACAAAACAAGGCCATTGAAAACCAATCAAGTCTGGCCTTAGAAACTCAAGCCAAACTTTGATCCTTCAAGTTGATTTGAGGATCCAACATGATCCAATCTGCACCAGTTCATTCCAGTTCCGCAGTTGCCTCGGTCGTCCAGCTGCTGTTGCAGTTGCACCAGGCGTTTCTTCAGCTCCTCCGTTTCCCGCTGGGCCAAGGCAGCCACCTCCTGGGAAGCGAAACTGGGGTTGAACCGCACGTTTCCTGGGAGAGTTTGTTGGCATCATTCAGTTGGAAATTAAATGCTATTCTGTATTAATCTATATGTTGGGTATCATTTGTTTGGATAGTTCTGGATAATATCACTTCTTTTCGGGGGTGGTTATCTGGTCCTTTGCGCCAGCACACTGCATGTCGTGACATAGAACCATATGCAATTATGCCTGTAACATCCTCTAACTATATAACTCATTATACAACCATTGCAGAACTCCTTTGCATTGATCCTACTCGCTGATGAACGTGTCATCATTCGCAAGTGACTTTCCCTTGGCAATTTTGGGGGGTTGAGTTCAACGGGTCAATGATACCACAGGTTCCAGTCTGTGCCCATTCACCTGGGATTTCCTCGCCGCATTGCGAGCAATCTCAACAGCCTCTGAGACTGCGCGGAATGACTCGTTCCCCCATGGAAGTCCATGGAATGCCCAATAAAATGTCCCATGCACACAGGAATCTGCCCCCTCCTAGGTATCCTGTGCCCTTTTGCATGGAGTATCAAACAATTTTGAGATACTGCGCAAGACTTCTCAAAAGGCCAAGAGCCACTTTTGCAGGTCCACTGAGTTAGGTGGTTTCAGTTCTCGTTTCAGGTCTCAAGGTCAGCAAATTTGGGGTCACACTTCATACGTTCAATTCAGATCTTGAACCATCGGAGGGAGATTGTTCTGCACCCCTGTGGCCCCCGTCTTCGTTGGCGAAGTCCTCCTCCTGACACCACGTGACCATTGATGATAATGACGTTCAATGTGCAGGATCTCACTGTCTCACTATTCAGCTGGACAGCTCCCCCGGAATGCACTACCGTCTCGGAAATACGTCACAAATGATCGTAATCGATTTGTGCTTCAACCCACCAATTTTGTATCTAGGCCACCCTGTATCCACAGGAATTCAGCTCCTCGTCCTCCTTGGCGGAAGCAGCGGACCTCGAGCCCTGCCGCAATAATTGATCAAGACCGACAACATGGGGCTTTCATGATGTAAGAAGAACTACCATCAGCTTCTTTTCCCTCTGGTAAGCATCGAGATTCTGAAGATTGGCTCGAATACTGTAGAACTATCAATAATTACCAAGAAATAATATGGACCAGATTGACCAATACCAAACACAAGAGTCACAAGACTACAAAAAATCGGCCTACTTCTCCATCGTGCCAGTCTCCAACCCCATCTGTGGATCTGCCTGTTTCTTGAGGAGCTTAGCTGGATCCTAAGGGCGGCGACAACGGTTCCAACAACGGTTCCAACTGGTGACGACTTCGTGAAGATTTTCCCAGCCACCTGGCTGCGCTGCTGCTGCCAGAGCACTGCCATTCCCAATGAATCTCTCAGTTTTCCCATAAAGGAGTCAGGCGCTGTGCCGTCCAAGATTTGACGAAGCTTGTCCTGTGAAGGCGACAAAGGTTGACGCTGTGTCACATCATATCGCATCAAACTTGCGCGGAAAATGCCGATGCCAAACAGAGACAGGACGAAATCAGGATGTTGCGTCAGAAACCAACCAAGTTTGATCTAATCTTGGATCTGCCTTCAGAAGTGTCAGCTCGGAATGAAAGGGTCCTTGACCACCATAAAGACCATATCTTTCTCATCCTGAGGCTTGTCAAGAATTGACAAACGCATCGATAAGGGATTTTCCCAACAGTTTCCTCAAGCACTTGCATAGGCACGGTGACGGTGCCAAGCATAATTGCATGAAAAATGCTTGTAGAATGGCACTGCCCAACTTAAATGGGGAAGATCACAGAGGAGTTCATCCGATTCCAAACCAAAATCAACACTTCACAACGGAGCAAATTTTGGTCCAACCATGCCCAGCATCTTCATTCAGGTACTTCATAGGCTCCTCAGTTGCTCATGATCACCGGCCAAACAAAATGTATCACGCGGCAGCCAAAGCTTGATCAAAACTTTTCTTCCACAAAGGCTTGGAGAATCCTGTCAAGATACCTTTTGCAGGATCCTAACAAAAGATTCAGTGCCATCAGCTTGATACCTGGGTCATTAAGTCTGGAAGACTTGCCGAGCAGCATAAAAAATCACCTTGTCATCCCATTCTCCAGTGCCTCCTTTGACCTGGAGACAAGAAAATCAATGTGATGAGCGGTGCATACAGCTAAATTCCAAGTGCACTTTCCATCTGTACATACTATCGTACTGAGTCATACTGTCTATATCTACGACGTTCTACCGGGATATCAGAGATTTGTTGTTTTCATCAGCATGGTGGCTAAAACATCGACACCGATCTTCTGAAAGTAAGAGGAAATCCAAAGAGATCACTTGACTCATGAAAATGACTGAGTGTCTGAAAACAGCTTCAACAACCGCCACATCGCAACAAATAACTCAAACTCCAGACCTAGGTTTCTACTACTCCCATTGTTTTAGATTTCCAACAAACGCAGAGGAAGAACATCACCGTAGATCCTGCAGGCTTTAGCAACCCACCCGTCTCGCACACAATTCCATCCAAGCAACTAAATCCAATTGCTTCAATGCCTCCAGGCAGGTGCGTGGCTGCAGATTGTAGAGGTGTCAGAATGTTCACCAAATCCGAATCCGGGTCCAGTTTTCCAAGTTCCAACATCTTCCAACCGTTCCAACCCTCCAAGGCCCTGACACTCAGATTGCACTGCACAAGTTTCGCCTTTAGATCCTGGCAGGACATACAACTTCTGATGCTACGCTAGGCCTAGGACAACCTGCTGAGAACAAAATGTCATTGTCCCATCATCGTATGCTAATCAGCTCACTGATTCCAATCAACACCATGACACCATGATGTCATGTCCCAATTTCTACAATTTCTCACCTCCTTGGTTTTTTTCAGATCCCTCTGCAAGCGTTGCAACTTTGAAGTTGCCATCTCCGACGATCCGCCTGCACAGCGACGTGATCCAAGCGTCGCGTTCAGCAATCGCTTTGAAATAAAAGAGTAAATTTCTTGACCTCCGGAATGCTTCGAGGGATCCCATGGGTATTATCAGACAAGAATGTATATATAATATTCATCAGTCCAGCCAGGCCTGCAGCCATCAGAATTGGCATGCAGATCCCGCACAGCTTCTCCATAAAAACCACCATGTCCTCACGGCTATTGATGCTGAATCGGCTTCTGTAGATATTGTGTGATTGGTGCTTAGGAGGTAGCGGTTTCTGTCGTTTGCTGGGGCTTCCAGGGCGCGTTGTGACCAAACTACCATGCCGACTATAGGTCATTCCTGTTGCACCTGTTGCAAGCACGGTCTTTTGCGTGTGAAAATTCATTGCATGCCACCCGGCAGCCCTCCCATATCTTGCCTCCGGAGAGATTCTGAACCTTCTTTGATGATGAGTCACCAGGTGCACGTACTCAGCATTTTCCTCCATATCATCCCTCGGTTCAACGGGTCTAATTACACTTCATTCTCTACATGCATCCAAACATAGAGCCGTCTTTCAAAATCGGAGGACACTCCCAAGAACAGCAGTACATACAATATTGCAAGGTGGTCCCTATTTCGCGATGAAATCTCATGACCCGACCTCCACTCATCACTCATCATCGCCCATCCGTCTATTTGCATTCCCACTGCTTGCTATGTGCTGCTCGTCGTAGATTGCTTGACTACACAATGACTACTGACTACTCGTTTGCTTGTTCCCCCAACTGCACCACCCCCAAAGTCACCCTTGACCCTTGACCAGTATGGTAAGGATGTCAACACCAACAAGAGTGCAAATAACTCTATACATTCCAGGATCTTATTGAGCACCCTGTCTTTGATGGGGAAAAACAATATGATGAAGATTACCTCAGTGTCCCTTACCAGTACTATTGTAGATAGAATTAAGGTGATGGAGAATGGTGATGGAAAATGGTGATCACTATAGAGAGAGAGAGAGAGAGAGATACCCTGAAGTGTTTCAGCTGGTCATGATGATAATTACTCATGATGATCACGACAACGACAACGGTCAGGGTGACGGCCATGGTGATGGTGATGGTGACGATCATGACGATCATGACGACAACGATGGCGACAAGCTTGACGATGACGAGCATGACGACCAGGACAACGATGACGACCATGACAACAGCGACGATGACGATGACGATGACGATGACGACAACTCATGGAATGCAGTTTAAATTACGCTGCGTAAAAAGGATGAGGCAAATCAATTCATGTTTCAACTTATTTTGCACGCGCGAGTTTCATTCCCAGCCCCAGCATCACCAGCCTTTTGTCCCCAGCCAGGGTGCAACAACTCATCCACTTCCACTCCGGCTCCATGTCTGACCGTACCAATTGGATGTCGTTGATGTCGCTGTCGCTGAATGGCTCCGGGCGACATCCAGTCCGACAGGATGGCACAGCTACACTCATCTCATCTCACTAAACCAGACCTACTTGAGCCTAAATCACTGCAAACAAATGGGACATGATGGGATGGATACTTTCTCAGATGGTGTTGTCTTGGGGTCCAAAGCAAGTTCGCAGGTAGGTGATGATAGATCGAAAGCCTCATAGTTGAAATGCATTCCGCTTGCAAACTGATGCAGGAAACAGGGCATCAAATGGCATCATTTTGGACGATGAACACAACAACCAATGCAAAAATGTCGGGTACCGTGTACAACGTCCCTTTCAAGTCTCGAATCTGCCGGACCTCCCTCTTTCAAGGACCTGTAGAGGCGAAAGGTTGGGCCTCCATCTACAGATAATAATCTTTCCATGTCTTTCCCGGATACCATCCATGCGAAAGTTCCACGACAATACACAAAATGTTTTTACGTATGCTAGCGTCAGGGGGCGCAAGCGGCGTGCTAGAAACACGCAGAACTTGCAGTCTCTGGAATCTTTTCAAGGATGAGTCACCCTCTGCAAGAGTGATGGAGCTTGAATCCAAGCCAAGGGAAGGGACATCCTTGAAAAGACATACCTAAAAATAACTTCTTCCCGATGAACAATTGCAACATGAGTCAACGTGAGCGCCCTCAAACAAGCTAAAAGCAGGGACTAAGAGCTAAGAAGTAAGTTCTCACACTTTGGTTCAATCGCACTGCACTACAAGCAACTCTATTTGCTCGGCCGTTCAGTAGTGGTCGCACTGCTTCAAACTCGCCTCAACAGCCAGCCATTCCAATTGCGATGAGTAGCTTGAAGAAACTCGTTGGGCTCTAATCTTCATGAGGGGATTGTCATAGTATCTATGTAGTGCCCCCTGAGTCCCTGAGCATGAAAATAAGAAATTATTACTGGCGCGCATGTACATGTCAAAGAGAAATCCTGGTGCGCATGGCTCTCCTGAGGCAACTCATGAGGCTCCAACATATGCAGCCACTCATTGTCTTTTTCGTGGCCCTCAGATGAGGCCTAGCGACAAGCAGTCGCTCCATGCTATCCATCTCTTTTCATCGGGAGAATTCCAAGTCCAAATTGTTCATGGAATGGCAAGTGGCAACGTCGTTTTGTTACAATCTAAAAGCAATGCCCTATTTGTACCCCTCACAAGAAACAGTTCTGGTTTCTGGAGCGAAAAAGATTCTGTACAGGTCATCCACCACTTCTAGCTCAGATTCTGTAAATTCAGCAAAAACCCACTGCCCATTGGCTGACCTTTCTGCGCGCTCGCAATGATCTGGATAATGGCTGATCCCACCTATGCCAGCGGCAGGACATCTGGTGGCAATCTTTTGCTAATTTTCGCTTTCCCATTTGGTTGATATCATAATATATATATATATATATTATATATATATATATTATATATATATATATTATATATATATATATGGTCCAAAGTTCAAAGTCTCCTTTAGGTGATGGACGACTAATAGCGGCCTCATTCTTTGAGGGCCTGATCATTCTTTAACGGTACTGTCTTTGATTTCTGTCATGATGTGAACAAGACAAAACAGTGCGTTTCAGCCCCAGGAAAAGGAAGTGAAGTGAACCCATGTTTGTGCACCTGCGGTCTGCACACAGAAAGTACTTGAGGCTCCGCGCGACCACAAACAGGAATACCGCAAGGACGACCGGGCCAACCGTGAACTGGCTCCTCAACACTGCAAAATTGCTGCGAGCTGTTTATCTGCTGAAAGTGCTTTTCTATTGCGGGATGCAGAGGGAAGAACAGCTGCAGCAAGGAAAGTGATATCGAAAGCACAGCAGATACCGGACCATCCAATTTTTGTCATCAGTGAAATGCTAGCTATTTATTTTCGATACTTTTGAACAACTTACATGCTCAAATCTTCTGGGTGGGCAAGCTGAGGACAGACAAGACCCTCTACTGGGTGCCATCGGCGTAGGCACATACACGTTGAAACAAGGCAAGCTGGGCCCCCGGACGACTCCTTCTTGCCAGAATTGCCTGATCTCCAAAAGCCCTTGCTGGTCACTATCAGAAGGCCCTGCAATATTCTTGGCTGCTGGAGGATTCCGACTGTTCACCATAGCTTTTGAGGGGGATGGTCCCTTGGAAGCATGGTTGAAAGGCAGGGCAGAAGCGAGTAAGTTTCACAGTTGCCTTCCATTGTTGCATCATTCTTGGCTGCAAGATGACCCCACTGCACCAAAATATGTTACTTGGCCATGTTGGCAACTGGGGAACATCCACTCCATCCTGACCCACAAACTCTCCGCCAAGTTTCTAGGCCCACCCTTGCCAATGTTCTTCTCATACTGAGCCTGGGAAAGGCATTCAGGTGTCATCAACAGCTAAAAAGCTGAAGAGAATTTTGTAGCTGTCTCCAAGGGCGTTACCCAACCAAAGTGTGATGATCGTGTGATGCAAAGGTTTTTTTGCAGGAATTTTGTGTCGTACTTTATCCTTTGGGGTCCTGATGCTGAAAGACCCTGGCAAATGCAGCAAGTAGATGCAGCAAGCGGCAGATTTCAGGGCCGTCTTTCGGGAGGTCGGCATGGTCCTGCAAGAATCACAGCTAAGGACCAAGAACAATGATTGCAAGTGTATTCATATGATTTCATATGTATTCATATGTATTCAGGCCATGATTTCTGACGCACTTTTCAACTGATGGAGTGGACAAGCATTCATCCCTTTGGGATTTGCACAGTTCCAGGATGTTCCAGGAGCCTAAGCTCCACAAGCTCCACAAGTCTTGGGGCAAACCTGGACCCATTCATCAGCCACACACCATCCCAGCGCTGCTCCATCAGCACAATTGGCCACTTCTTCGTTGATCGGTGGAAAGGTTTGATCCTCACAGGGTGCATTGCAGTACTCAGGGCACCCTGCTGGAGCTTGCGATGGATCTGTGAGATTTGTGCAGCCACAGGTCACAGGGCAAAATGGAGCCAATGGGGCCTGGAGTTCCTCGTAACCCCCGCACCACTTGGTGGACATCACCACCTCCGTGCTATATCTTGAAATGTTCAAAGCAGGGCAGCCGTAGGTCTTGAAGACATTCACCATCTCTAGCACACGCGCAGCTACAGAATCTGATGAATTGTCAGCTGCAAGTTCAAGTCCCAATTCTGCGGAAAGCACCTGGGGATAGTGATCCCAAAACTTGTGCCAGGTTGGATTCATTGTGATGTCGGATTCCTGACAAACAGTTCCACTGACCCCACGAGCAGCGTCTGCGAGGCATGCTGCTGGACATCCTTTGCTGGCGACTTTGTACCAGGGGCTCCGCAATGGATCCGTGCAGCACGTTCTGCCACAGACATAGCGCAACAGTTGTGCGTCCTCATCGTCACACTTGTGCTGCATACTTACACATGAAGCATTGTCGGTGAAACCAAGACCGAGTCGCGCAGACATCAAATACGGTCTGTAGTAATCGGCAATATCTGAGAATGCACTAGTTCCATCCGCGAAAAAGCCATCAAAGTCAGCACACCACGAGTGTTCCATGGATGCTTCCTTCATGGGCTGCGTTCGATATCTTTGGAAGCGACGAATGTCGCGATGGAAAGTAATGTATGTTGCAGGCGACTCATCCTCTTCAGGGATGTCATGAATTGGTGAATTTTCGACTCCCGTGACACCAGGCCCTAAACTTTTTGTTGGTGACTACCATGATTCAATTTGGACATCTGTCTTTTGAGAATGATACGTATCTAAAGGATTCTAAAGGCATCTTGGGGTCTTGTCCCAGAAATTGATCATCAGTTGCATCACATCATGTAGCAAATAACAGACATTGGAGAACAAGACCACAGCAGGAGTTGGTCAGGAGGACAAAATCTCAACACTCACCTTCTGAACAGGTTCAAATCCTACAGTCCTACAATATTCCCTTTGCAGACAGTCCTCTTGCCATATAAAATCGTCAATGGCCAGCTGTGTCAATGTTTGGCCAGTACTGTTTTCGAAGGGAACTGACATGAAGCCAACAGTCATCTTTTGATCTTCATTTAGGCCAACCACAAAATCTTGATGGCCACCACAATGAGCTTGCTTCACCAACTCCATTGTTTTCCCCAAGGGATCTACAATTGTAAACCAGGGCCAAGCCAAGAATCCAGCCAAGATCGCCAGAATGCAGATGGATTCGACTTGACTGCGTATGCGACCATACTGAACTTTAATGGCCTCAAGGTCTTGAACCTTCAGTTGCAACTTCTTGGGCATCAGAGCGCTGAAAACCATTTCGTCCACTTCCAGAATGGCCCCAAGGGCAACGGCGTTTAAAATCAAATCAGAAATCGATGTAGTGTATCCAAGCCACAACACACCAGCATATAACAATGCTGCAGCAATGCATGCACGTAAGAACCGCAGAAGGCAATACGTCCAAAACCGGGCATGTGAAATGGTCTTGAAACGACCGTCATGGATTTGAGTTGTTTTCGATCTTGGAATTTGAGCCACTGCTTCCAACGAGAGGAAAATTGAGCGAAACTCGTTGCAAAGGTAGAGACACCACAACAAGATGCACAGCATCGCCATTAAAATGCCGTATCGAAATCCAGTAGCTTGCAACTCATGCGGTTTGAGGCCCAGAAAATTGTTGATCTGCTGAATGAGCGCAGCTTGATCAGTGGAAATAATGAGCGAGCCATCACCATTGCAAACCCGTGAGGTTAGACTGGTCTGTGCTAAATCCAGATATGTATGATCATGCGCCACACTTCGACGCCAGTTTTCAGCTGTTTCAATCTGCCTATCATCAAACGGCTCTCCCAGAAAGAAAGGATTGAGAATAATCCCAACAAAGCTGATTTGCATGCCAGCACTCGCAAAAAGGAGTAGCCAAGCAATCAGAACATCGATCCAGCCTACACCTGCATGACCCAGCACCAACACCAAATTCCAAGTCGTCTCTAAAAAAGCCACTGGTTCCATGGCATCATCAGCAGGTCCGCCTTTCACCTGAAGCTCTACAGCCGGGGCAATCTTCGAAGCATCCGATTCCATGGGCTCGAGGTCTGACTCATCTGGTTTGGGAGCCACCGGATCTCCGAGCATTTTTTTCAACTGGGGCGACTTCTCAGCAATCTGCACCTTCTGCACATTGCTCTGCACATCAGGATTCCCTGACAGCTTGGCTTCCAGCGTCTCCAAGCGTTCAAGACAAGGACGCAGCGCCTCCTCCAACTTCAAGTGGAACTCTTCACGCATCCGCCGCTCCAGGTTGGCAATGTTCTTCTCGAGCTTGGAGGCTGACATCGGGAGTCAATGATTGACAGAGTCTGCCAGAGTGTGTTGATGAGTTCAGCTTGAGCCGCACACCACCAAGCAGCCCAAGAAAGAAAGTACCCATCTTTGTGAAGCCCCAATCCGTCATTTTAAGTACTAAAAAACAAGGTCACGTCGCCTGTAGGAGCGCTGGAGTGTTTTCAACTTTGAAATGAGCCATTTTCAAACGTTTCAATGGAATTTGCAACCCTCGTGGGCGTTTCAAGAACATCAATGAAATTCTCAAATACATGAGAGTCAAAATTCCCTGTAACGCGGACAAAAAATGAGTCCTTTCAGTTGAAAACACCGCGAGGGTCATCAGATTTGACTGATCCA
>BGPT01002230.1:14087-36538 GCA_003297045.1 Symbiodinium sp. clade C Y103 | reverse complement strand
GTCAGCGAGTTTCTGCACAGAGTTGTCCAAGTTTTTGGACCAAACTTCCACAAACCTGCCGTTCACAGCATAGCATCAAGAGCGTCTTACAAGTTACAAGAAGACGTTCACAGCGTAGCATCAAGAGCGTCTTATTACAAGTTACAAGAAGACGTTCACAGCGTAGCATCAAGAGCGTCTTACAAGTTACAAGAAGACGTTCACAGCGTAGCATCAAGAGCGTCTTACAAGTTACAAGAAGACGTTCACAGCGTAGCATCAAGAGCGTCTTACAAGTTACAAAAAGACGTTCACAGCGCAGCATCAAGAGCGTCTTACAAGTTACAAGAAGAAGTTCACGGCGTAGCATCAAGAGCGTCTTACAAGTTACAAGAAGACGTTCACAGCGTAGCATCAAGNCGTCTTACAAGTTACAAGAAGAAGTTCACGGCGTAGCATCAAGAGCGTCTTACAAGTTACAAGAAGACGTTCACAGCGTAGCATCAAGAGCGTCTTACAAGTTACAAGAGGAAGTTTACAGCGTAGCATCAAGNAAACACCCCCCCAAAGAAACAACAGTGCAAAAAATAGTGCAACGCACGCGCGCTCCTGGACGCGCCCACACCAAAAACATGAGCATCATAGATGCTGCTTGCAGAATTGTCTTCAGATATGAATTCGAAACAAAGGGAGAAAGGACGAACAAATGGACAAGCGGAGACACAAAACGACCCACATAAGTACAAACAAATACGTACGTAAGCTGATTCATAGATTGTCATAGACTAAGTGACCATCCGACTGACCAACCAGCTAGGCAAGCAGGCCCAACAACACCCAATAGCAGACTGACTAGCCTACAAGTAAATTGACGGCCAGCAGCACTTCAGCATCCCCAAGCCAATGTTCCACTCAGCTAGAAATCTGTAGCCGCAGCAGGTAACTCTGAATCCCCCTTCAGGCCCTCCAGTCCTTGACTTTCTCCCAACAAAACTCGGGTCGCCCGGTGCGTTGGAGCCTCAAAGCTGCAGATTCTTCCACTCGTGCCTCTCAGGAGAGTCTTACATCCGGAAGGCAGGTTAGAAACATAAAAGGCAGCCAAAACACGCAAGATGTTCCGAAATGTCTCACAACGCAGACGGCAAGGAACACTTCTGCAAAAATGATTGTCAGCCCAGAAGGCATGGACTTCTTATCAATCGAACGAAAACTTTGCTGTGAAAATTCTAGGGACTCAAGATGTTGGAGCCCGAAGGCCTTATGGCGTGTTGGGAATGTGAGAGTGACACAAGGAAGTATATGAAACCAGGGTGTGAGATTATGCAAGCAATCTACAAATGATATGTCCCTTGGCCTATAGTGTCGAACCCTTCTCACTCGAATCTGTCAGTGTGTGTGTGTCTGCACACATTCCCGACCGAACATACAGAATCTGCAGGAATCTGCAGGAAGTGTGCATCTGAAATGCGGTGCATTGGCAGTGCATTTCTGCAGTTCTTGACCAACTTTTAAATTGGAGTCACCCAGCTAAGTAAGTAGGTTCATCCTTTTTCAGTTTGAAGCCACAAACACAATGTCATTTCATCATTGCTCTGTGCCATTTGCACCACAAGCTGTGAGACGAAGAAAATTGCAACTATTACATACTATTACTTTGTTTCTGTCGCCTGTCATTTGTGGGACCTGCGTAGCAAGGGCACAAAATGAATGCAATGTTCATGCTTCGGTCGTTGTGCCTTGAGCATGCTGACATTCCAACTGTGCAAAGCCTGTGTAGCTTCCTGTGCTTTCAATAAATAGATAGATGATAGAACCGTCATCTCTCTCCAAGACTGCGAGCATTTAGCTGTGTCCCCTTATTGTTCAACCCAAGAAACCTCAAGCAGCAGCCATCAGCCAGACCCGAACAGGTCTGAGATCTGCTCAAAGAGGCCCTGCACAGGGCCAGGGCTGACAAATAAAGTCAATATCCGTGGCTGGCACCCAATTACAAAGTATCATGGTCACAGGTGCCACATCAATAGCCAGTCAGAATTTGATGAAGGGAACTCTCAGGCAATCCACATGTCATTTCTAAAAACGCAGGCTTTCCTGTTCATTCTCGTAGACATGTTTTAACGAGAGTGCAAGAAATAGCATAGCCTTGCCGACGAAATACTCCTGCAAGATCAGGACGAAGAAGAAGATCATGGCGATCTGGTCATAGTTGTTCCGATTTCTTGCTCTCAAGCATGAACTACGGATTGAATTACGTATTGAATTACGTATTGAATTACGTATTGAATACTGTTGAAGATTTTGAAAAAGCATACTTGGATAGTCTATCGGACAATCCATTGAGATACGATTGAAATTTTGGGGAAACTGGAACACCAAAGAACTGCATTGCCAGCATCCAAACTGTGCAGGTCAAGGCTATGTAGGCTCAAGACGAACTCCCAAATCAACATGAATCGGGTTATATTTCTTCCGAACTTCCTCCTCATACCTCTATATCTAGAAAACAATCAAAGACTACCGAATTTTTGAAGAGATTCGTTCCTTCGGAGCCGCTGTATTACATGACCTTTGGTTTTTGGATTTTCACGCGTTCATCATGGCTGAGGATTGGACCCGGCCATTGAGCTGCTCAGCAAAGGGCACAAAGCCCACCAAGTAAGTCGTTCGATCAGGTTCCTCTGCAGCTCAGTGGGTTTCAGGAAGATTTGTGTTTTTGAAAGATGGCACCCCCACCTCCTTCGGCTGAGTGAGATCAGATTCTTTCATTGGAATGTCAAGCTGAACTGCTGCCTCAGTAAAAAACTGATCTGCACTAGCTCTGGTGGATCCCAATTTGATTCAAACACATGCAACTTCAAACCAGCAGTTCAAGACATGTCAACAGAGCCACCAAGAACATGCCGATCCTAACTCGCTCTATGTTCGGCACACTTTATTCACCCACTCCAAGGACCATGCTCTTGCCACCCTCGAAGTACCGCCTCGCAAGCCTGCAGTCGCATGAAATGCAGCTGGAACAAATTCTTATTTTTTTGGGGGGAGTCTGTATGAAATTGCTACAGTCTGTAAACAGCAAATCAACGTTTGCAGCTGCTTTCCATGTTTTCAAGTATACTCTGCAATGCACCTCAAAAATTCAAGCTGTCTTCGGTGGCGCCAGGTTGCGTGCTCACAAAAGTCACAGACTCAAGATTTTGATGCGCTGACCCACACTTGTTCCCAACGTGGCCAACCGAACCGCCTGTGCTAGCAGGAGCATTGGCAACGAAGCAGGAGGGCCTGCCGCAAACCAATGCCAAGTTGTGTGCTCTGCATGGTCAACAAAACCCAAATGAACCCATTTGTGGGGATTTGGCCGTTTCCACTTCAAATTTCAGACACATGTTTCTTCCTAAGAAACCAAATAGTCAAAAAGAAAACGTCATGGAAAGGTGGCTACAGCAGTTCGGCAAATGATACTCAGAGGACCATGACTTAAAACCAATAGACATGGTTTTGCCACCATCTGAAATTTGGGACAGTTCATTCTCCAAATTTTGCAAGAACCATCAATACAATACCTCACCTAGTCACTGCCACATACATCACCAGGGCCAAAAGGCTCCGAAGTAGCCACGAACACCTCTGCGGAGCAGGTGCTGTTAACTGGCCAATTGTTGCAATTCCACCATTTTTTGGAGAATCCATTTCCCATCGTAGAAACAACTCAACGCACTGGCACAGATCTGGGCGCTTGACCGCATCGTCGACCTACAAAACCGGCAAACAATGGATTCAAGTCACGCTTCGCAATCCATCCGTCTGAAGTACAATACCGAACAATTGGTGGTCCATTTCAAAACCCCGATGAATTTTGAAATTCTGAACTAATGAGCCCTGTTAGAGAGGCAATAATTTTGTATCACCGCGACTTCAACATGAAACGGATCAACTGCAACAAGTCGGTTGTCCCACACATCTGGAGTGGAAATGCGCTACAAAAACGGTTGCGCCACCCGTGCACCAGCTGCATATTTGGAATTGGACATACTTGGTATCAATTTGAGAATCAATTCATTGCACCAGATTCTGCGCAATACTTTGCAAAAATCACAAATCGTCGCAGAATGCATCCAACGGATTTCAACCATTTCAAGCACTTCAAACTGAGGGCACTGCGGAATGAATGAAACCACACCCACCGTTTTTGCCGGTTGCCTCTTTGATAAGATCTATGCTAGGGCCAACCAGAAGCATTTGCCATTCCGTTTTTGCGTTGTTTTGCAAGCTTTGAAATCACAACGGCCATTGGAAAAGTCACTTTCTCAATTTCATGTGGAAGGACAGTATGTCACGTAGTGTTGTACCGGAACAGTATATTGTCAGGTATAGTCAAATTAATTTTATCGCATAGGTCTACGCATCTGTTTGCAACATAAAATATGTGATTTGCAGCACGCGCTGATCTGTCCCCAAAATTCACCTGTTTGCAAATTTGCCATCAAATAGGGTTCTGTTTCGAAAATTTCACCATCACCCTGCATACATTGGGGGTCCAAGACGCCAACTGACAAATCACCAGGAAACCCCTCATGAAATCCATTCAAGATAAACCAAGCACTAATCACTAGACAATTCGAACCCCACACTTTGCGTATTGTTTCGTTTTCACTTGTGACCGCAAAAGGCTCATGCTTCGTCTGAACTGTCCCATGGTGCCCAAAAGTTTGGCGCAAACTGATTTTGGGTCTTCATGTTTTGACTCACAATTCAAACCAAATCGGCTCCTGAATTTGCTCTCCACTTCCCAAGTTTCACCTCTGGACTTGTAAAATGCCACTTTTTGCCAACACGCAGACACTCGATGAATGACCTTTTCGGTCATGGTTCCCATAATTGCAAGATGAACAGAAAAGTCCTGCAATGGCAGGACTTTTCTGTGCGTCTTGCAATTATGGGAATCCACCTGCAGCCACCTAGAAGTGTTTATGATTGCCTTTTGGCGCTTCGCACAATATGCACAATGTGTGGGTAAAAGATGTTCGAGTACCCGAAAAACGGATACAGTATGATACTGTATGATACAGTACTTTTTTCTGCAGGACCAGGCCACGGGCCAGTGAGAGATGATGTCACCGTCTTGACACAGCTGGAGTGCTCAAGCCATGCAACTGCAAATGCCAATCAAATCTGGGTGAGTCACTAGCTAGTGCATGAGCTAGGGCCGCTAGGGCAGGATCAGCTAAGTTTTGAAGCATTGTGGGATATTTCACTGCACCCTCTTCAGAGCTATGCCAGCTACGCTGCGCTTCACTGGCCTCAGCATGAGCACGCTTAAGCTTTGGCGGAGTCATCTGACTGATGCGTTAGTGATATAACAGCTCGACAGAAGGAAGAGCTCCAATCAACCAGAGTTTGGCCAACTTTCGCCATGACATCATCCAGGAAATTGTCATCACCCCACTGTCCCGGATTCGACCGGAAACAAGGGTCAGCGCTATTTTTTGAACAGCAACAGCCTGGGACAACCTTCAGTAAAAATTCCCGGCGATCTGCAGCATTTCCTGACAAGTGTGTCTCCAACAACACCGTGAAGTTCACTCTGAGAAGTGGGTCCCTGACAGAAACCCTCAGGAGCCCCCTCAAAGAGTGCTTGAAACAGCCACTCTACCGCCTAAAGGCTCTTCATTCCCAATCAACTGCCCAAAGACAAGTGTAGACTTTAGCTTTGCATCTCATTGATGCGAAACGGCCGGAGAAAAGCCCACGGTCGTAATGCTGAGCTGGGTGGCCCCACTGCATCAATCATCCTTGGGACTTTGGGTTGTTTTCAAGTGTGGGCGGCAAACAAAAGAGACTAGGATGTTTCGGGACAGGGATGGGATGACTTTATGTTTCTATTCAACATTCTGGTGCCATTTCATTGTCTCCAAGACAATGGGCAGCATTTTATTACCTCGCTTGTGTGACCATGTCCAGCAAGGAAAACGGTCAAGAAACATGGTTTCAGGTCCTGATTCACCCTTGCCATATGTTTTGGATGCCATGACATTCCTTGCAAGCTTACCATCAAACACAACAGCAGGTCTCTCAAAAAAGACCATGCCAAAATTGATTATCATATATGGTTTTTGATGAGAATGGTTGGATCTTTCAGAGAACCCAAAACTGGTCTTCAAAATCAAACATCAGAAATCCCTGAAAGGCTGCCTTCGCACAGTGACAAATTTCCAACGTAATAGCAACATATAAGATTCCCACTTAAGATTCATTGAAGATTTGGTCCGCTCATCTGATTCCTGGAAGTTCCAACAACAAATCCTCAAGACAGCCACTAGAAATCAAATGGATGTACCCAATGCAAATGGGATGCAAGCAAGGAAAACCCGGAGGTGGGTTTGTCTGAAAATCAGGTAGGTCCAAAGATTGGTGGATGATCATATTTCCGTCAATTTTGGGGTATGCCCATTCTTGGACAAACCCACGTCTGCATTTTGGCAAACCTGGCGTGACATCAAATTTGTGTGTCTTGCTGGAAGTGACGACCAGTGATTTAGGCAATGCTATATTTCTCTATCTTTCTGGTGGTTTTGCCTTCTTACACCCCAAACATCTGAATGCTTCCCAGCTAGCTGCATGATCTTACTGAGGGTCCCGAGCATACGGGTCAAAGATACGGGTCAAAGTGCCGGTATTCCTGCAGCATGGGAGCCGGCTGCTCCGTGCTGGACACTGGGCCCCCATCATGGATAGGGTGGCATATAATCGGATAGAATGGGATATAATAATCAACAATGTGGAATGTGACATTGCTGATCTTAGATACCCAGATATATATTCTTAGCTGGTTTGGTTGATATGTCCGATGGATGGCAAGGGATGAAGTTGTACCAAAGTACCTATCCAGTTGGTTTACCTAGCAAGCAATAAAGTTGGGAGCCAGTAAAGCTTCGGGTATCTCCTCAGGGTGGGTATTGAATCAACATCCATGTGTATACCAACACAAAGTTGTGGGTAGTTAAACCGATACACCTGCAGATTTGAATGATGACAAAACGAGTACGTATAAGAAACCTTTTGGAAACCCTTTGCATTGCACTATTTCACTGCATGTGGCAAAATTCCATATGCAATCGTAACACGTATGATCTCCAACAACCGCCTTCGTCATTGGTTTAGGCCAAACGATTGTCCTGACAAGAAATAGGAATTGGCACCAGATAGAATACTGGTCCGAGTGAGAGCCCCACAGTGGGCGGCATCAAAGGTTTCTTAATGATCCCCATGGGATCGGCGGTGCCCTGTGGCTATCTGACAAGTGGGAAATACGCGCATTTACATCGTCGCACCTGTAGGGAAGATTGACTTTCTCATTTCTGCAATATGGATGGGCGTGTTCAAAATTGGGGTTAACCATGATATATCCCAATTTATTGCAGTGTGTATCAGGAAAGCCACGGAATCGGGCTATGTTCTTTTCAGATAAACCCCCGGGCAAATCGCGCTGGTTTCCACTTTCCAAGTCTGGCAGTTGGGTAGATCTTGAGGCTCCCTGCGGACAAGTCGATCAACGGTACCTTGGGAGTGACACCGATGCAGCTGGTATCTTGCGCCATCCAACCCCCTAGCCTTTCAGAAGAATACGCTGTATCGGCATACCTTGACACACACGAGGCCAATTTAGGCGCAGCTGTTCCAGATCTGAAAAAGAATGAGACCATGGTCCACTTGTTCCAGGGGAAGATTGGAAATCCAACGCATGCCTTTCACAAGAACTCTGCACACTTGGAATCCCAAGCCATGAAGCACTACAGTTGCGAAGCCCAAACCCTTCCAAAGCCCAGCGTTTTGGGTGAACATCCAGACTTGGAGCTTGCAGGCTTGCAATCTCAAACGTCCGATCATGCTTGATTAGAGTACCATCTACAGGTGCCATCTGCCCATCTATTGGATTTGATCCCTCCAGCGAATTCTCAAGTTCATTGTTTACAAAAATTGTTATGAGCCACTTGCGACAGTCATTACCAAGTGCCACAAACACAAACGTAGTTGTTCCAGCACACAATGTCCACGCCATGTTCTAGGTCCCGCACGGGGAATGCAAGCCCGGGGTTGTACGCGTAGTAGATCACCTGAAGCCAACTCAGGTTGTGGAAACTTTCAATGAGTAGATCCAACACTGAATCATGGTGTCTGGTTTTTTTTATTTGAGAGAAGAAACTAATATTCTCCTTCCCCCGCGTGGATTGATAGCCTTAAAATCCGGACTCGGCCATCCAACTCTCACCGGGATCAATCCTTTTTTTACAATGTGACCAGATTTGATACAACCCCCCTTGCTGATGATGCCATTAAAATGTTATATATATATATACATATGAGAAAATATATATATATATACATACATCATTTACATATGCAAATATTATTAGTATATATATATATATATATGAAAGTGTTGTTCAATTCCCATTAAACTTTGACTTAGCCCCTGCACTTGGCACATCATCATTGACCTTGCTTGGTTTTCACTGTTTGCACACCCGTAGGGTGAGCAACAGTCTTAGAAGCAACTAATTGCTTTCAGTGCCGTTCAAACTGTCGGCCTGCATGCATGATTCAAAACTGATTGGGACGAACAGGTGCAAGCCATCCCAAAGATGGGAAAATCGAGTCTTGACTCACCTGCAAGAATTGACATTCTAGTCTCCCACCTTGTATACTTCCCTTTTTCTTGGTCATTTTCAGTGGGACATGATATTCCAACAAATAACAAATATGTTCAAATTCTATCCTTTGACCATTGTGCACCAACCATTCAGTAAGATTCACGCGTCCCTACGGCATGAATTCACGATTGGTGAGCCCTCCCAAGGGCCCTCCCCAGCTGGCCTTTGAATATGTGCCTGGCTGGTGATGTGGATACGGGTTAAGTCCTTAGGTACCCTGTGAAAAATGGGTACTTGGACCTTGTGGGGGTTACATGTTTGATCTAGCCTCTGGTACTTCTGCCCGGCTAGAGGTCCAAAGTGTTATAGAAGAAAATCATCAAACAAATGGTGGATGTTCCATTGCCGGGATTTTTGCGAGAGGATAAAACCAGCAAAAACGCGGATATCACTCGCAAAAGTGGGAATTCAACCAACAAGAACTCAGCAAATCTGCGTTTCAAAGATTTGATGGTCCTTGGGTTTGGAACATTTATATGCCTAAATGAAAGAGAACAATCTTGAAGGGGAACAATCATGAAGGCGAGCAATCATGAAGGGAAACAAATGTGAAGGAAAGTAGTAAATCAATGAAAACAGCCGATGCCAGTGCGCCAACAGTTTCTGCTTTCCGCTACCTAATTATTTGGAATGAAATTGAATTACTTGGAACAAAGCTGAATGAAAAGGAATGTTCCATGAGTATCCCTATCATGAGTGTCCCCTTCCATAGAGAAGATAAATGGTGAATACCCATGTATAACAAAGGTATCTGCCACAATAACATCATGTATCTGGGTATTGTATGGTTGTTACCCACTCAACTGGGATGCACATCAAGGTACAGCAGGTCGGTACACTGTCCCCTGTCGGTGATGTGGTTGAGAGACCTGCTCAGCGCCCGTCACGTAGGTGGTTGGGAAGAGGTCGACAAGCGGATGACTCAACATGTTTTGGATGCGCATTCCACTTGGCAATCTGGTCACAACCTATACATATGTATATTATATGTATATGCACATATATATGTACATATGTATACACGTATATATATATATATACATATATATATATATATATATATATATACGTGCACACATAGTACATATATAATATAGTTGTGCACATCCCTTAATGTACATGACATACATGCATTATATGTATATATATATATGTACATATGTATATATGTATATATGTATATATGTATATATATATATATGTATATATGCAAATATGTATATATGTATATATGTGTATGTATATATGTATATATATTTATATGTATGTATATATATATATATCACTTCGCGCTCCCCCCTTCTTTTTCCCATTCATTGCTGTGCATAGGTCACAGCTGGAGGAGTGAGCTTGGTGCCCTTGATCATCTGCAGCTTCATTGGCTTGTGCTCGTAGGTGTGCTCAGCCAGTTGCAGGTTTGATGCTGGCACATGCACCGCTTCTCCAGTACAAACTTTTCCAGAGTGATGGGTGGGATCCCAGTGGTGGGTCCGCTTGACAGGGAACATCAGGAAAGCGGTCAGAGATAAGTGTCATCACTTCGCGCTCCCCCCTTCTTTTTCCCATTCATTGCTGTGCAGAGGTCACAGCTGGAGGAGTGTGCTTGGTGCCCTTGATCATCTGCAGCTTCATTGGCTTGTGCTCGTAGGTGTGCTCAGCCAGTTGCAGGTTTGATGCTGGCACATTCACCGCTTCTCCAGTACAAACTTTTCACCCAGTGGATCGGGCATAATTTCCACTCCTGAGTTTTCCAGTATCAAACAGCATACGCAGCAAGCAGCGTTTGACATGCGTGCTTTTGGTTTGAAGATACCACAGACTGACCGGTTTATCAAGAAACGCAGTCAAATCTGGACCAGCTCAGAAAAGATGTTTCAGTATCTTCACCAGTTTCGAAACTGGCCGCACAATCATGATCACCAGGTGATTGCTGGAAGTATCCATCATGCTGGCGAGAGCATCCGCCTCTCGAGATTTTGTGCGGCTTACTGCCGTGGTTTTGCATGTGCTCTGGCAAGTGTGCTCCATGATATTCCGCGTCAAAGTGTCATTCTAGCTGCTGAAGATGAGCCGCCAGCCAAGAGTCTGCGTGTTAATCCAGGTGTTTTCAGAAGATCCAAAGTTGCGAGTGACCGCGAGGTTGATATGTTGAGCACCGACCCAGCTGCAACGAGTTCCCAAATGCTTCCTGATGATTCCTTGTGGTACGAAGCCTTTCGTATGGCTCACCGGTTGGCTCCACGTTTGGGCAACACCAAGCATGAAGTAGGTTCTGATTTGTTTGAACTTGCACAAGGTCTGGTTGCTGAAGACTTTCAAGTGACCTGTGTTTTTTTCTGCCGAGGAACTGATAGATTGCAAGTTCCATTGAGTGCACCTGCTTCACAACATGCCCCTTGGAGACATACCTTTTCCATGCATCGTATCACTGGTAACTTGCATGACTTAGGCTGGCATAATTGGCATCAGCTAACACGAGCCCAGAGTATTGCTAAGAGCATTCCAAGTAAGCTGACGCTGACTGCATTCGGTACCAAACGCCATGAACAAAAATCTCCAGATGATTCCAGAGCTGTGATTCCTGTTGATGTGGAACCGTCCACATATGCCCAGCGTGTCCGAGCCGTGGGAATCTCCAAAGCGGATGTTAAGCTTCCGGATGTGTGTGAAGGGTGGGCGCCACCACCGACTCCACTGCATGGACCAAACTTTCCCAGCCTTGAGTCCCATGAGAAGTCACAGCTGGTGTTGTTGCATAGAAATCTTGGACATCCTGACCCGAAAATCCTTGCGAGCCATCTACAACATCAAGGTGCCCCTGATCACGTGATTAAAGGAGCTCAAGACTTTGTTTGTGACACATGCGTGGAGACACGTAAACCAGCTCACCAGCGTCCTGCGAAGCTGCACAATCCGTTAGATTTCAATGACCAAATCGGCATTGATGGCTTTTTCTGGACGGGCAAGGGACAGTTTCAGTGCTATGTCATTCATGTGTACGATGAGGCATCAGGTTTTCATCTTGCCAAACGACTGGAAGGTCAGAATATGGATCATGTTATACCTGCTTTAAATGATCTTTGGATGATGTGGGCTGGCACACCTCGTGAAATCTACCTTGATCCTGCCGGAGAATTCAGATCGGAAGTTTGGTTGAATCATCTACAATCCATGAACACGCATGTACACATGACTACCGAAGCATGGCAGCGAGGTCGAATTGAACGACATGGAGGTATTTTGAAGAATATGCTGTATCGCATGGACCATGATCAAGTCTTCACTGATGTTCATAAGTTTGACGAAGCACTCAGGTTGTGTTGTCAGGCCAAAAATCAATTGAGTAGACGTCATGGATATGCACCTGAGCAAATTGTGCTTGGCAAGCCTGCAGGTAGTGATCTCGAGGGTCAGCACTTTAAAGCTCTGCTGGATCGAAGAAATTAAGCAAGACAGGCGTTTTTGGAAGCGGAAAATTCAGAATCCATTCGACGTGCCCTTCTCAGAAGATCTTGCCCGGTCAGAGGACCATATCTACCTAATCAACTAGTTCTCTACTGGTCGACACGTCAAAAGCCTAATAGAGCAGAAGTTGGTCGTTGGTGTGGTCCAGCACGTGTAATCTTGCAGGAGGGATCGTCTGTTGTCTGGATTTCTGATGCTGACCGTTTGCTGAGATGTTCTCCCGAAAGCTTGAGACCGGCATCCCTCAGGGAATGGGATGCAATTGCTGACGGTCCTGTGCCATCCCAAATCCAAGATAATCTCCCCCTTAATCCTCCCGATAATAGACTCCAAGCCACCAATATCCCTGAAATTCCAGAGAATGACTATGAACCGAGTTTTGCACCTGAACCTCCTTTAACATCACCACATGGTAGTGAACAACCTGAACAAGAAGCATCTCCACCGATGTCCCAGCCTTCCGACCCTGATGAAAGTAGCACCGAAACTCTTGGAACTGATGAACCTGAGAATCCCGAAGATATCAATCCTCCAGATGATGCGTTGCTTCTCCAATCAACACCATTGCCTGAGTTGGCCCTGCACGTGAGCGAAGAGCGAGCTGATCCTCAGCCCACTCTGTTTGCGTTTGACACTCTGCAGCATGCAGCCGAGCCATCACAAGTTTGTCTCGCTGAGAATGGATTGCCCTTCTTCGAAGAACCTTTGGAATGTGGCACTGAAGAATGTTTTGTGTTAGAGGTTCCCATGAAGCAATCCGATATGCTTGCATGGTCACAAGAAGCCAATCCTGAGCAGATGTGTCAGGTTGCAGCCGCCAGCCAACGAGCCAGATCTGAAGTGCAAGTGAAAACTCTCACTCCTGAGGAACGAAAATTGTTTGACGTTGCCAAAGACAACGAGCTGTCATGTTGGATATCCACAAATTCCTTGAAACCTATCATGAGACAAAAACTGAACCCAGATCAGATTTTAAGAAGTCGATGGGTTTTAACTTGGAAAGACTGCGAGGCCAATGGTGACAAACCAGCACACCGTCGTGCCAAAGCTCGCCTAGTAGTGCTTGGCAATATGCATCCTCAAATCACCAATGTCGTCAGAGACAGTCCAACTCTCTCTCTCGAGAGGGGCGCCATACAATATTACAGTGTTTGGCAGTTTATGTGGGAACTCACCAGCTTCGATATAAAGACTGCCTTTCTAAGGGGAAAGGCCGATGAGAGTAACCCAATAGCCATGGAACCTCCTAAGGAACTTAGGCAAAAACTGGGCCTTTCTGACAACCAGGTCTGCTCCTTGGTAGGCCATGCCTACGGACGAGTAGATGCTCCGCTGTTGTTTTACAAAGAGCTATCCCGACACCTCCATGACCTTCACTTCAAGACTCACCCCCTGGAACCTTGTGTATTCATTCTGGAATCTGGATCCGGTGAAGATCGCAAGTTGCATGGTATCGTACGAACTAGAGAAACGCCTGCCGTTTGGAAGCCGTAAGCAAGGAAAGTTCCTTTTCACTGGTATCCAGCTAGAACAACTTCCTGGTGGGAGTATCACTGCATCTCAGAAAGAGTATATTCATCGAATCCTGCCGATCAACATTGGAAAACTTCGTAGAGAACAGCCTGAAAGTCCAGTTGATGAATCCGAGAAGACGAAACTAAGGGCCCTGGTTGGAAGTCTCCAATATGCTGTTTCGCATACTAGACCTGATTTAGCATCCAGACTTGGTGAAGCACAATCCCAAATGGCAAAACCAACAGTAGCAGTCAGTAGCCACGTTGATGCTCTGTAATCGAGTGTTGCGAGAAGCGCAGATGTTTTCCGATGTCAAGGTTTGTTTTCGACATATGTCACCTGAAGCAATTACACATGTGTCATTTGGTGACGCCTCATTTGCAAGCCCAAAACAACTCAGTTCATTTCAAGGCACCCTCATTTTCACAACCACCTCTGTACTGAACGACAATTCAGAAGCACCAATATCTCCTGTAAGTTGGTCATCCAAGAAGATTTCACAAGTAGTTAGATCCACGCTCTCAGCTGAAGCCTACTCCATGTCACGGAGCATTGACCGTTTGGGATGGATGAGATTGCCATGGGGCATCATTGTGATTCCTCAGTTTCCGTGGAAAGAGCCACAGAAAGCTTTCTCCATGTTGCCTCGTGCGTGTATGACCTGGTGAGCCGTACAGCGATTCCTTCTTGCGAGGAGTATCGCACGACTCTGGAAATCTTGCTTATCCGTGAACAATGTAAGGAGCATTGTGTGTTCCGGTGGGTCCCCACCACATTGATGCTAGCGGATGCCTTAACTAAGGTGATGGATGCCACTCTTCTCAGTCAGAACAGCTTTGCAAAAGGGTGTTTTCTGTTTATACGATGATGCTTCCAGCCTCCGCTATAATGCACACCGCCGAGATGCCATCTCATGGCTGAAGTCAAAGGACCAAGACTGAACATGTTCAAATGTTTTTCTGTTAACGTTCTTGAGGGAATGTCAAAACAACAATTGTTTTTGGGGAGTGTGAAAGCCACTCATGTAGCAACCTTGCTTTGACCAGCGTCCTGCAGACTCATTTCGCTGCGCGCCGAGCACCAACGGGCTCCAGGCAGCAAAGGGTGGGAGCGGCCGTGGACTCTGAGGCCAGAGTACTTTGCGCCATCAAAAGCGGTGCTGTGCAGCAGGGCTGGGCGATTTGCGTTGACAGGGTCAACATCCTTTCATTTATCTTGGTGTTCCTCTTTGTGTCATTCCAGGTGGAAACATCAACTAGCAGGGCTAGTATCAACTTTGTTGGAGGAAGCTACCAGTGTGTTTTGGGAATCTTGTGCCATTCACATGTATATGTATATATATATATATATGTATATGTATATGTATATATGTATACGTGTGTGTGTGTGCAAGTGGAAATAATGATGATTACACATCCAATTGGGTTGTTTACCAGGTTATCGATCCTCAAATTGGCGAGAACCAAGTGGCACAGTGGACGATGCCGAGGTTGTTTCCCCTCACCGTGGGACTATGACCTGCATGTCTTTAATTTGCATAAAACCAAATCAATTTATGGCCAAATTGGATCCAAATGGTTGTTTGCAACGTCTTCCACTTGGATGAGAGTGTAGGACTCCGACGCAAGTTGACCAACTAGCACCAACATGATGACCCCTTCCGCCACTTCGCACGCGAGGGGTCCCCAGCATCCCATCCCACCATGATGAGAAGGTTCCCACTCTCAGGAACGAAACATACTAGTTCCTTGAGCAATGTCAAAAATTACACAAAAAAAACTACTGCACTGGTCGCTTTTCAACGGGGATTCATGATTGACTATGACTTCAAGTATGGGATTTCACAAAGCAGAAAATTCTGACTTGACCATCTAAAATGTGCGTGTGTGTGTGTGTGTTGACAAGTCCCCACTATGTTCGGCAGTATAGCAATCATGAACCCATTTGGCATTTGATTACCAGCTGACTTGTATTGATCGCTTCTGAAACCATCGAGTGGAGGGTGCTCTATGTTGCGCTCCAGTTCCTGTTGAATCAGCTTGGACACATCGCTGACCTTAATGAAATTTGAAACTTTGAAGGCAGTTCAAATACTTCTACAGGCTAGGGGGGTAAAACAAAACTAACCTAACCATCATTGACCTACCATTTGAAAAAGTTTGACCAATCTTCCCATCTCCCACCTGTGGACGTTGTTCCGGACTCGGAAATCTCTTCGTCCAATTTGTTCAAACATTCGGTGGCCTGGAAGTCCACGGCGCAGCAGTGGCATCCCGCGAGTAGTTGGGAGTATCAAACAGCATGAAAAAGGATGGGTGTATTGAGAATCACAATGGATAACATTCTAAGGGTGCCCCTAGATAAGGTGCTGTAACCGCACCAAATATGGCCTTATTAAAACCATATTCCAAAAAAAAAAGGCCCTCGTATTCGCTGGCACAATGAGTGTATTGGGTGGTTCCAGGATCCACGGAATATACAGCCTCCTGCATTGAACTTGGCGCTTGCAGAGTCTAATTGAAACAGTATTCAAAAAACCTGACAAGCTAAGCTGGAGAGACACATGTCGTTCAGTGTCATCGCAACGCAACCGCCGAAGACCATGGTATGTGCAGTGTATGCACTGCTAGTCCAGAGGGCTGGAATAATTATTGAATAATTTAACACAACTCGAAAGTATCAAGAGTACCTTCCACAGTGAATGCTTGGTGGTCGACCGGAAATGAGTAAATGTCTTGAATCAGACAGGGTCACTGTGAAGCGACATCTCAGCAGGCAATCCTGGAAGGTACGGTAGCTGGCAGCTGCCACCGTTTCAAACCGCTTGCGATCCCCTTTTTGACCATGACACTGCGACTGCGACTGATAACAAAAAGGAAAACTGCGAATAAGCCCCAGCAAATCCAGGTAGAAACACCCACAATAACTGTGGGCAATGTGACCAAAAACGGTGGGTCCATCAGGCACATCCCCAATTTCAGTCAACAAACAAACCCACAAAACATTTGTTTTGTGGATTTCCCAATCGGCGAGGGTGCACAATAAGATTATGCTTGAGCTGCTTCTTTGATGGGTAGAACGCTACTCGCAAAGCAATGATCCCTGCTTGTGGTCGTTGCAGTTCTTGTACGAACTCCACTATGAGGCTTGCCGAGTCAAGCACCTCGTTGAGCACGGTTGCCAGTGGCGGTGCAATTGCTGCGCTCGATTGCTCCCAAGTATCGCGGCTCCCCTGCACGGCTGAGGTCCTGAGTGAAGGTTGGTCTAATCGACTGGGAGCAGTACTCCAAAACGAGGGAATAGTTGTTAAGGTTCTCAACAAGGGATTCATTGTGGAATGTTCAGGAGTGAGCAGCTGTTTTACTGGCAAAAGTAGCGATGGGCATGGCTATGTTCCTTGTCAGTCCATGTATTTACACTGTACATTTGTTATCAGCCAAGACAGGCTCCTTTGTCATCTAATTTGGTCTAATCAAGGCTATTAATTGCTTTGGTCAAAGTTCACCATTTCTACTGCGGTAGCTCTGGTGCTTGGTACCCAAAAGCCTCTATCGCGCGGGCAGGCATCAGGGCAGTAGAGCGCTCTTGGCTTATTCTCGTGAATGAAGTGTGCAAAAAGCAAAGGACAGTTGACTGGTCCTTTTGCACGTCCAGCTTGTCACTGCATTTGGGAGGTTCTGGAAAATGGTCTGATTGGACCAGTAGCCATAGGATGAGTAGCCCCGCGGGCGTTAACATTGCACATCTTCTTGCTGAATACTTTTAATGGGGTGTTCTCTCGGCTTGTAATGTCCTTCTGCACCGGGCAAATGTGGATTTTACTTTGTTCTTTTTTTTTGCTCGGAATAAGCGCACGCTGGCACAGGGTGTCACTTATGTGGATTTTACTTTGTTCTGTTGTGGTGCTGTCGCATGCGACAGACTTTTTCTTGTCGGACTGTCTGATTGAGAATACAAGAGTGCTGCCATGGACACGCTTGGACTTGAGGGAAGAAAAAAGATGGTTCCAGAGACATGTTTTGTTCGAAAGCGCAAGAGGTCAGCTTGCAGTGGGCAAGTAGACTTTCTTTTGGCAATTAACAGGTTGCGCAGGTCAGAATTGGCTCTCCAAGGACTGTAGATCTTTTAGCAACAACATGGACCTCGGTGGGGCGAATAAATGGTTTTGGCACTGTTTCAAAAGAGAGACATGGTTTGAGGTTTCGGAATGGGGAAATCACATTGTTTCTCGGGCTTCCGTCCTTTCAAACCTGATATAATCCCTTAAATAATTCTTTGTAGGTGTTCTGCACCTGCTCCGGAGAGGAAAGGCTGATTGGAGCAGCGTTTCCTTTTTCGATTCTTGCCCTATATAACTCCTCTGTAGCTTCAGGAAAGTAGCCAGACCAGCTTCTATCGCCCATTGAGGGAGCGCACGACATGAGTTATTCCGCTCCACTTATGACGGAAGCAGCCTCCGGGTAATTTCCGAGTATTTGAGTTTCTGATAGCTGCGGCACTTTCGCTGTTGCTCGAAGTTGCTTGGTCTGCATGTTTCTTCACAGTCAGGATGAAAAGAACCAGGCACTGTGCATTAAAGGTCATCTATGGGGGATTCACCCAAGCGCACGCTGAGGAGAGTCGTACTTTCATACAAGGGGCTGGCACAACAGCGAGCACTGGAGCAGTGTTGTCATTTTCCGTCATGCACTGGGCATCATTCTTTTTGGGTGTTTCTCATGGTGCTGATTGTGCCGCAGGAGGTTCTTCATCGTCAGACTGGGGTTGGACACAATGCATCGACTGGCTCCAATAAAGTGTATTTGCTGCCTCTCAACTATGGCGTTCATATCCTCCCTTCTATCTCTCAAATGCGACACTGCCGCTAGAATTGATTGGGTCGCCGCTGTCAGAGCTTCTTGCACTTCTGGAAATAAAAGACGTTGCAGCCGGAGTTCTGTGTAAAGTTCTCCATGAAAATCTAGTGGCGTACCCAGGTGACTCGTCAAAGCAACAGCGCGCTGCGCCAGGATGCAAGGCTCCTTCCATCACACTACGCAGGGTGGCTATGATTTTAGCTATAATTTTGCGCTCTTATGTTGTTGAGTCCATGCATTGCACTTGTTAGAATAGTCTTTGATCCATGTATTTCTTTGAGTGGCAATCTCCGGACAACCACTCTTGAGCCATAATGACCAAGTTCAACAATGCGTTGACACAGAGCTACACAGCACGCCGCGAGTTGCCCCAACAGAAAAGCAACCCCTGTCTTGGATTTTCCAAGTTCCATCTCAGGTCCTGTAGGGCCTCCCTTTGGGAACTATCTTCAGGTGGCCCTACTGCATTCAGCAGCAATTCTGCTCTCTGTATTGACTGTTGTATGGCCATTAGTGCATCATACATACATTGCTTTGGCAGCCCAAATATATGGGCTGCTAAAGTCCCCTGTGGGTAGCATGACTCGGTGCTGCTTCAATGATTCATTTGTACTGGCGGAAGCCTTCTATCTGTCTGAATATCCTAGGTTGCCACAAGACGAGAACGGTATGTGATCAAAATCAACACTCGTTTGCTTCCGCTCAAATAAGGTAATTTTTGTTGCGAGCTCTGAACCATGCTTCGTCATTAAGGAGCCTCCCAAATTTGCATCGGAGTCTCTTGTTAGCTCCATAGATCACTAAGTCTGATTCATGTGCAAGATGGTGCTGTCCTTCTGTAATGCGGATCAGCTTGTCGCCATACAACACGGTTTTGCTGAGTTCGTCCGGGAAGCACAAGAGTTCAGCCCACCCTGTGGGTAGGCTAGCATTGGCTCCTTGAGACATAGTAGGGCTGTAGAGAATGTGGATTATCGCTTCCTGACCATTCTGTGTAAAGGGGAGGAGAAAAGCTGTGACTGGATATTCACCCACTACAAGTTCTTCACGGTCTAGACAGTCTGGGATCATCATCTCATTGCATTCAATGAAGTCCACTTCCATGAGCCAGTCGGGGTTCTGCTTTTGCCTTGCCGGGAATCCTTTTTCCATGGCAGTTCTCACAATTGACCAGGCAACCTCCGGGCAACCTAGCTACAACTCATATGCCACTGGTTAAGGGTGCTTACACTATGTGATTTGCAGGTAGATATCCTTATTCACTAACGACCTCGTATAGAGTCATATAGGGATAAGGAGTTGAAAGGCGATTGTTGGTTGTTGGTTGTTCTTGATGATTCACTGCGAAATTGTGGTGAGTCAGATCTTGCGTTCTTCACCATCACCCGTGTGTTATGTATGCCACTCATACATGAAAAAGGAGCTCCACTTATACAACAGGTTACTCAAGTAATGATTGGGTTGACCTTGCATGTATGCACGTTGCCTTGAGCCATTGGAGCACTTGTATTCGGTGATTCTCGGCACTGGGGTCATTCTGGCTTTTGGAATTTTAAGCTGAGTCGCACTCTTCCACATGTCTGTACAGAAATAAGGAAGTAATGCAGCGGCTCAGGCTCAACACTTTTCTAGCTCTATTTCCGGTTTATCCGCTCGTGGTTAAGAGCCGATGAATAAGCTGCGAGCACATCCTGAAGCGAAACCTATATTCGGCTAGCTCTCGGGGAGTCAGCTGTTCCGATGTTTCACTACTGAGCAGTGGGTTGGCTCTTCCTTGTAGTAGGAGCTGTACACACTCCTCACTGTTATGCTGTATTGCATAGTGTAGCGGAGCCTCTTCATACAGTTGATCTGCACGATTGGGGTCAGCCTGGTAGTTGAGCAGTATGCGTATGCCAGCGGGGTACTCCATGGTTGTAGCAAGGATCAACGGCGTGATGCCACTGTCATCGATGAGGTTGACCTCCGCCCTCGCCTCAATGAGAATTCTTGTTAGCTGTGGGTCAGGGTCGCTTATTTCAGTTTGACCCTCATAAGTGAAGTCTCCGACTAGTGCTGCTTGGAGGAGGTTGTGCGTGCTGCCATCGTCCGAAGAAACTAGGGGCCCTGGATGAATTCCTTCTCTAAGCAGTTGCAAAACTAAAAAAAAATGGGTGGAAGAACATGAGATTACTCCAGACTGCAGTGCCTGGAAGAATATCGAGATTTATGGGACTCGTCAGGGTAAGAACCATTCAAAGGCTTGTTATGAGCGCTACTGGAATTGGATGAAAGAACAAGCTGCTGAACCCTCAAAGAACCCCAATAAGGTCCCTAGTTTGGGTATAAAGGATGTTCCTCCACCTGAAGAAGAAGACAATTATGAAGCTGATTTTGATCCTCCCCCCAAATCCAGCGAAGCCCGGAAGTGTCTAAATCGTGCCTGTGAACACTTCAAGTTCCCATCGAGCTGATTTCGGGGATAATGGTTTGGGCATCCTTGGGGCCACCACCTGAAAACCGAGATGGAGATGAGCCAGAAGGTTCCGATCTCAAGAAGTTCCGTGCTGAGGAGGTAGTCGTTAAAGAAGAACTGGATTCGCCCATGGAAGGTTCTACAGAAGGACTCCAAGTTGACACGGAATATGCTCGAGTCACGAGCACAAAAAGGAGTTCAGACACATCACTCGAAAGAATTGGAGACGCAACTGGAGGACATGAATCAGGAGAGATCGAGAAGGCGATTGGCCATGTGCCTTGCCGACGTGGAAGATTTGGCCTTCAAGGCGACTGACTCTGACGAGCCGGTGCGTGATCTCCCACTGTTTTCAATTCGGTTTGCGACCAATCCTACTAGTGTGGTTGGAAAGTATCACATCCGGATTTGGGAACCTGAGAGTTCAATTGATACTACTTTAAAAGAATTATCAGGGAAAGCACTCTCTTGGGCATGAGGAAAGAAATTCAGAACTTGTCTGACTTGGGAACTGACTGGTGAACTGTGTAATCTGCAAGAACTTGAGGCCAAGAGCCTGGATAAGACTTGCAGAATTATCCCAACTGGGTTGGTAACCACTGACAAAGGGGGAGGTATCACCAGATGCCGTATCGTAGTGAAAGATATTGCTAAGAATCAGGACTCTGCACGGACTCTGCACGAGCCTTAGGAATCAGCTCGCCGACACCGTTTGCGGACGCCCTGCAGGCGTTACTTGGTGTGGCAGAAGTCCTTGATCTTGCACTTGGTGGCGCTGATGTCACTGCGGCATTCATGGCAACGCCGTTGAGGAAACGCGATGTAGTCGCGAAAATGCCATTGTCCATCAGCGACCTTCAAGAACATCCGCAGTATCTGCACTTGTTTAAAGCCCTGAATGGTTTGCGATCGGCTTCTCAAGAATTGGTTGTGTTTTTGTCGAAATTGTCTCTGAGTTGCAGCTTGAATCTGATGATTTAGAGCCATGTTTGTTCACTGTTCGATTAAAATCCGGAGCTGTTTGCCTTTTGCTGTCATATGTTGATGACATGCTTATTGCGAGTGAAACTGCGAATGATTTTGAAACCGTCATGGATGTGATTGGAAAGAAAGTTGTCCTAAAGAAGACGGGGTTTAGCAAGACCTCAATTTAAAGGGTGGTCAACTCAAGTTTTTGGGACGACAGATTTTCCGTCGACCAGGTGAGAAGAAGGCGTTCATGAAATGACAGCCATGTCTTGTAAGCTCGGCGGAGGTTTCCCGCAGCGTAATTTCACCAACAAATCTGACAGAACTTTCAAACAGGTGGAAGTTATTCAGTGAGTTTGATTTCAAACAACAGACTCAAAACCAACTTCTCTGAAATCTGTTATCATCAGAATCTGCTTTCTGAAATCTGAATATATCATAAAGGAACGGAGTTCACACTTTTCACAACCAAGCATTTCAGTGAAATGTTTCTCTGAGAATTGC